>JBBPBX010084572.1:0-15274 GCA_038048925.1 Garcialebias charrua
TCAGGCATAAGGGTGTCCATATGTGCTCTTGGCACCAGGACACCCTAGGTCGTAGTTCAATGATCGACTTTGTTGTCGTCTCATCTGATCTGCGGCCGCATGTCCTGGACACTCGGGTGAAGAGAGGGGCGGAGCTGTCAACTGACCACTACCTGGTGGTGAGTTGGCTCCGATGGTGGGGGAGGATGCCGGTCAGACCTGGCAGACCCAAACGTATTGTGAGGGTCTGCTGGGAACGTCTGGCAGAGTCTCCCGTAAGACGGAGCTTTAACTCCCACCTCCGGGAGAGCTTTGAACACGTTCCGAGGGAGGCGGGGGACATTGAGCCCGAGTGGGCCATGTTTCGCGCCTCTATTGTCGAGGCAGCTTATCGGAGTTGTGGCCGCAAGGTTGTTGGTGCCTGTCGTGGTGGCAACCCTCGAACCCGGTGGTGGACACCGGCGGTGAGGGATGCTGTCAAGCTGAAGAAGGAGTCCTATTGGGCCTTTTTGGCCTGTGGGACCCCGGAAGCAGCAGATAGGTACCGGCAGTCCAAGCGGCATGCGGCTCGGGTGGTTGCTGAGGCAAAAACTCGGGCGTGGGAGGAGTTCGGAGAGGCCATGGAGAATGACTTCCGTACGGCTTCGAGGCGATTCTGGTCCACCATCCGGCGTCTCAGGGGGGGAAAGCGGTACGCGACCAACACCATTTATGGTGGGGATGGCGTGCTGTTGACCTCAACTCGGGATGTTGTGAGTCGGTGGGCGGAATACTTCGAAGACCTCCTCAATCCTACTGGCACGTCTTCCACTGAGGAAGCGGAGCCTGGGGACTTTGGATCGGGCTCTCCAATCTCTGGTGCTGAGGTCGCCGAGGTGGTTAAAAAGCTCCGCGGTGGCAAGGCTCCGGGGGTGGATGAGATTCGTCCTGAGTTCCTTAGGGCTCTGGATGTTGTGGGGTTGTGTTGGCTTACGCGACTCTGCAATATCGCGTGGACATCGGGGGCAGTTCCCTTGGATTGGCAGACTGGGGTGGTGGTTCCCCTATTCAAAAAGGGGGACCGTAGGGTGTGTTCCAACTATAGAGGGATCACACTCTTAAGCCTCCCTGGTAAGGTCTATTCAGGGGTTCTGGAGAGGAGGGTCCGTCGGATAGTCGAACCTCGGATTCAGGAGGAGCAGTGTGGTTTTCGTCCTGGTCGTGGAACACTAGACCAGCTCTACACCCTCAACAGGGTCCTGGAGGGTGCGTGGGAGTTTGCCCAACCAGTTTACATGTGCTTTGTAGACTTGGAAAAGGCATTCGACCGCGTCCCTCGGGGGGTTCTGTGGCGGGTACTCCGGGAGTATGGGGTACCAGGCCCTTTGATATGGGCTGTTAGGTCCCTGTACGACCGGTGTCAGAGCTTGGTCCGCATCGCTGGCAGTAAGTCAGGCTCGTTTCCGGTGAGAGTTGGACTCCGCCAAGGTTGCCCTTTGTCACCGATTCTGTTTATAACTTTTATGGACAGAATTTCTAGGCGCAGCCAAGGTGTTGAGAGGATCCGTTTTGGTGGCCTTAGAATCGCTTCTCTGTTTTTTGCAGATGATGTGGTCCTATTGGCTTCATCAGCTCGTGATCTACAGCTTTCGCTGGAGCGGTTTGCAGCTGAATGTGATGCGGCCGGGATGAGGATCAGTTCCTCCAAATCCGAGGCCATGGTCTTGAGCCGGAAAAGGGTAGCGTGCCCTCTCCGGGTCGGGGAGGAGGTCCTTACCCAAGTGGAGGAGTTTAAGTATCTCGGGATCTTGTTCACGAATGAGGGAAAACTGGAGCGTGAGATCGATAGGCGGATAGGTGCAACGTCCGCAGTGAAGCGGGCTGTCAAGTGGTTTTCAGTTTTTAATCTGCAGTTTCCCCCCACTTGAAAGGGTAGCTTGCTTCAGAGGATTTTTGGACTGGACTTCACTCAATGACCAAGAATCAATCCTTTCTTTTCTTTTATTTTGAAAGTTTGTTGAGTTCAAAACAGGTGAAAAACCTAAGAGTACAAACAAGAAAATAGTTCAAGAAAATGTAACTCAATAAGCCTACATCAATTAACATATTCCTAAAATTAAATCCTTTTCAAACTAAAATTTACCCTTGAAATTAAGTACTGTATAACACATCCACATATGTGACACCCAAATACAATTGAACATATTTTAAATGTTTTTCAGTGATAAACTTTAGTTTAGTTCCCCAGTGATACACTTTGGCAGCTCTAAGCTCCCTTAAATGTACAAAATCACATTTAACAAACTACCTTTAGCTTCCACCTTTCATAATAATACACACTTTAACTGCCCTTTAACATATCATTTGCAATTTGAACTTTGTCACAAGTTTAACAAATTACATTTTTAACCTGAATATAAACATTTTGACATGTTAGTCCACAGTTCCAAATACAATATAGTTTAAAGCTCACCGGCTCCTTCTTCCTCCTTTTTTTCCTTTTTCTTGAAACAAGCCTTAGTTCTGCAATATTTTCTTAAGTAAAACTTCTCCCAGCACTTCTCTCCCACATTGTTTGCCTTCTGCTGCCCTGTGAGTGAACACCTTCAAACAAATCATCAAATCATCTGCACCTGTAGCAAAACAGTCTGCTGCCCCCTGGCTGGGAGACACCTCAAACCCACAACCAGTGAGAGATGGGCGGGGCCTGGAGCTCAGTTTGGAGCTCAGCTCAACACCTCCCACTCGATCTTCCCACGTAAACCACTGGAAAGATCGTATACACTTGCTCACAGTCACAAACTCCCTGCCTGCTCTTCTACAGCCAGCAGGACCACCAACCGTCGGACGTCCCTGTGAAGGATTGTGGATTGAGTGTCTCTGACTGCTGGATGCAGGTTGTTTGGCTGCAGGATGCTTGGCTGCAGGATGCTTGGCTGCAGGCCTCACCTCTGGGGCACAGGAGTTTGTCACGACTCCAACTTTCACATCCCGCACGATGCCTTTGGAGTCTGGGTTGACACTGATGACTCTCCCAAACTGCCTCCCACTTTGGGGTTCTCACGGTCCTCTTCTGACCAACAAAACATTTTGCAGCCCGCCAGACCTGGGCAATCGTTTGGGTCAGCCGAGTCAAACTGCTGAAATGTCGCACATTCAGCAGGTTCTGGATTGCAGCACCTGCAGGTGGCCTTCGAAGCTCCAGGTCTGGTGGTTCTTTCTTTACCTGAGCTCTTGTGAGTGCAGCAACGAATGATTTCTTCTGCATCTTTCCAACAGACTCTCTTGCCATTGATGAAACATCCTTAGCAGATTTAATTGGCCACTCATCAGTTGGTAGACTAAAAATGTGGGCCTCGTTGCCACTCTGAATTTTCTTCAAAGTCTTTTTTTCTCTTTCTCTTTGAGAAGTTTATCCCAACTAGGGGTTGAACGAGTACATAATTTTTAACCTCGACATTAACATAAAAAAACTCGAACGACGCTCGAGTAGCCGATGACGTCACAGTGTCTTATGATGCAAAATAAATAAATAAATATAAATGCATAAAAACCGTCTTTACAAAAAGAAAAAAAAGACCAACAAAACATTGGGAGCATTTATTATGCTCCTATCATTTATCATACTGCAGATAAGTCACAGGAAAAACAAAACTATTAGTTATTATTATTAATATTAAAAGTGAAAGTATACCGTGCGGCGCTGAAACCGAAACTGAAAAACAAATGGGGCAACACCGCACCACAGCCTGAAGTGCTGTGCAATTTAGGTTTACTTTTAGAGATTAATGTGTTTATAGGTTTTTTTAATAGGTCTAGAGAGATTAATATGTTGCTTTTGTTTGTGAAACGAGAGAGGAAGCTGCCGTGTTATATATGTGGCCTGCAATGCAACACCGCCACCTGCTGCCAGTCACAATCTACGGTGGTCAGAGAACAGAAAATCAACAGGAAATAGCGCATTTTATAAATTAAAAACTGTTTTACCTTTTTGACAAGACTGCCTGCTCCATTTACATCCGTGCGCACAAAGGAATCCATTTTGTGGCGTCTACTAAAAGCTAAAAGCTACCTCGCGCGCTGTGAAATGTGATGTGATGACGTCACTACGGGTACTCGAGGTGGCCAAAAAAGCCTCGATAGAAGTCAAAGCACTCGACCTGTCGAAAACTCGGGTATTCTGTTAATGCACTAATCCCAACCATGACATGGACCTTGTCATCTTCCAGGGTGTAGCCAAGGCCAAGAGCTTTGTTGTCTTCCATTTTGAGCTGATTTGGTAGGATTATAGACTTTGGAGTAGTCTCTTGGTCCTGCTTTCCAGCAGACTGTTTTCCACTTTGACCAGAGAAGATCCATGGCTTTAATTCAAACCCACCTGCTCGCAGGATCTCTTCCACATTTTTTGTGATGAGTTTAAGCTGGTTCAAGTTGTTATGAGAGGTCAAGAAGTCATCAACATAGCTATGTTCTTCTATTACTTGACGCTCCTCCACAAAATGGCTGAACTGGGGGAGATTAGCTGTCTCTTTCAGGGCAAGTTGGGCAATACAACCTGCTGGCTTATCTCCAATGTTGACTCTTGTTATTGCAAATTCACCCAGCTCCTCCTCCTCAGAGTCACGCCACAGGAACCTATGCAGATGCACCTCTCGGTCCTCAAGCCACACTGAATTGTACATCCTCCGTATGTCCCCCAGAGCAGCAAAAATTCCCGTTCGGAATTTGAAGAGCACAGCACGGATTGGGTTGAGGACATCTGGGCCTTTAAACAGGAGATCATTTAAACTCACCCCTTTGCACTTTTGACTGCTGTTCCAGACCAACCTTACTGGAGTTGTGACAGAGTGTGGGTTGGGTGCGATGAGGTGACTGATATACCATACTGGACCAGTCCATACATCCAAGATGTCTTTAGACAACTTTATTGCAGCTCGGCGCTCAACCATTTCATGAACTTGAGCAGTATATGCAGCTTTCCACTCTGGCTGCCTAGCCAGCTGCTTCTCAGTCCTCAAGAATGTGGCTTCGACTGCACTCCTGTTATTAGGTAATGTGGCTGGATCTTCTACCCAGGGATATTTGGCATGCCAATGAGGTTTTTCGCTATGGTCATCAGCAACTATATATGTGAGCCCACTTTTTACCACTTCCAGCTCCCTTTCTTCAGCGAGCGTCATTTCTTTGCCACCTGGCTGGCAGTTTCCACAGCGACAGCCTCCACATCTCGGGACACAGCCAGCACCAATACTATCCCATTTCCACCACTTGAGGAAACTGGATGTAGTAGCACAACTGGATTCCTGAGTTCGGACAGCAATCTTGATTTGCTGTGGGGGACTACTGGGGGCTATGCGTTCTTCATACCTCACAGCAGCAGCTCTCATAGACCTTGCGAAGTGTGTTCTTGATGTATGAGCTGATACAGTGACCTCCTCAAACAGCTCAGGATGGGTGCCAGCAATTGTCTTTCCCATTGGCCCATCCCACAGCACAAGATCTCCAACAGTACAGATTTTCTGTGGAACCAGCTGGCCCTTCTTTGTGGCTTATAAGGAGGTGGATTTCTTTTGGCCTTACCAGGTCACTGAGTGGGATACCTGGGAAGAACCTTTGCAGCTTTTTTGCGGACACATGTCTATGGACATCTGCAATTTTTTCCAGGCCATAACAAACCAGCTGATGGGACTTGAAAGAGCCTCTTGAGTTGCGGACACGGATTTTCAGGAGGTACCGCTTTGTTTCAACAAAGACTTTCATTCCTCCTACACCATGGACCACAAGTGTGATGTCTTCACTTCTGAGGTTAAGTCGACCTGCTGCCTCATGAGTAATATAATTAGTGTCAGAAGCTAGATCGATCAGGGTCCCAATTTTTTGTCCATCATTAGCTCTGACCTCCAGAAGCATCATTATAACAGGCCACTCCATTAGCCCATTTTCTGCCAGAAGACTTGAGTGACTTTTTGCAACATGGGAGGTTGATGCTGTGCTACAGAATACATCTTGACATTGTTGGGCCAGTTCCGGTGAAAGCTTTTTAACACTGGAAAACCCAGGAAATTCAGACTACTATTATAACTACTGTGAGTTTGTCAAATGACAATTTTAAAGTATTCACCTTCCATTAGGTGTTTGGGCCCCTGGGGCTGGAGGTCTTTGTTTGTGGGTTTGAATAGTAAACATTCCTTCCTTTCTTCTCCAGCATATCACCTCCAGTAGGGCAAAACAAAGGATCACTCCCCCACACTGAGAACCATACTCCCCCCACAAATACCCTCCACATTCCAAAAGCATTGCTTCTTCAGGTGAGAGTTGCTTTCTTACACCAGAGAGAGACTTGAGATATAGCTCTGTACTTTCAAAAATTTGCTGAAAGGAGCATATATATATATGTAACAGGTATAAACACTTTGATTATTTTGTAGTGAAATTCTTGCTGAAATATGTATTATAGTTGTCCTGCAGTGTGTGGTTTATAAGCGCCCTCTACTGGTTGGCTATAAATATGACGTAAAACTGGAAGTTCCCCACAGTTGGTCAGCTCTCTGCTGTGGTAAGTCATACAGTTCGGTTATTTTACAAAAGTATCATTAAGTATGCTACAAAGCTAATGTGAAATTTATCATAGTATAGAGTTTATTGTAATATACACAGTTATGTATCAACATTGTGTTGCTACATAACCGTTGATAGAAAACTGTTGATACAAGTTTGGTTTTGTATGAGTTGCTCATAAGAGAATAAATTCATAAATGCTACTTTCTCTAGATGGCCACACCAGTAGAGGAGCTAACTACAGTTTCTTTGTGCTGTGAACCACTCATTTTGCAGGTAATTTGTTATATAAAATGTTCAGAGTTAAGTCCGTTATGTTAACGGTTATATCTTGTACAGTAACGGCTGGTTGTTGCCATGACGACACAACGTTAACTGCTATTTTTTTGTGAACCACCAGAGGGTGCTGTAAGACAATTTAATATTTCATTTTGACGGCTGCCTGTCTTTAATTTTCTAATTTCTTATTTCATTTATGACACAACGTGAACTGTTATTTTTTTGTGAACCATCAGAGGGCGCTGTAGAATAATTTAATATTTCATTTTGACCGCTGTCTGTATTTATTTTTCTATTTTCTTATTTCATTTATAAAAACTAATAAAAAAGAGAAAAAGGATGTTAAGATAAAATAGGGTTAAAACCAGGATGTTAAGCTAAAATAGGGTTAAAACCAGATTACATTAAATCCATGTTAATTTTAAAACCACTATACGATCATATGTTAAAAAGAGTGCAGTATTGTCTGAAATTGTTGTAAGAAAAGTTTTACACACAGTTGGTCAGCTCTCTGCTGTGATGGCCACACCAGTAGAGGAGCTAACTACAGTTTCTTTGTGCTGTGAACCACTCATTTTGCAGTAAAGTTCCACTTCATCCAACCCACTGGCCTCTGAGAGTGTGATTATGACAGGACGGGTCCACAACTGTTACAATGGTGCCGTGACTCAGGACTTCAATCAAGAACATCGAACCTGTAGCCATCCTGTCTGCTGTATCACTTCTTGGAGGCGTTGGTTTGCAGTGTTTTTTGGTTCAAGCTCACACCTGACATGTTAGAATTATAGTGCAGTGTACAAAATGCTGTACAGTGTGACACAGTGAAGTTTTTTTGTCCCACACAAGTTTTGGGTTTTATTTTATTTTATCTTTCAAGTTGGTGATTTTATTTCCCATGGTGTTTTGAATTTTGGATGTCTATTCATTTTCAAATTTCTGAATGATGTCTGCTCCTGGTAACCGCTTCTGGTTTGGCACACCCAGTGGTATTGGTAGGGGCAGGGGTATACCCACTCCCATTCAATTTTCTGTTGATAGTCCTACTCAGAGTGGTGTTATGCCCTCATTGGATGCATTTCCTGGTCCCAGGGTTCATAATCCTGTTAACCACCATGCCAGCACACCTATGCCCCATGTCACACCTACACCAACTCCTGCTAGTGACAGTTCTGAGTGTGCGGCTGCCCAGATGAGGTCTGTTATCCAGGAGATAGGACATCAGTTGGCTGACAGCATCATGTCACGCATGCAGCCACACAGCACAGTTGCTCCCAGTTCTACAATCACACATACTGTAGTGGGCAGTGAGGGTCAGCCCGGTTGTGTGTCTGATGTTTCTCAGGTTCAGGTTGTCATGCAAAGGAAGGTCAAAGAACCTCCATGTTTTGCAGGTAATGGCTCAGACTCAATTACAGTGCATGACTGGGAAGATCAGATGAGAACATTTATTAAGAAAAGTGATGTTAGGATTGAAGAACAGGCTGACGAAATCCTTATGCATTTGAAGGGAAAGGCTAAGGATGTAGTTAGGTTTGGGATTAGAAATAGCAACACTGACATTAAGGCTAACCCTGATATAATTTATGGTCTCCTCAGGAAACACTTTAGCTCTACTAGATACTCTGTTGTCCCCTTAGCAGACTTTTACTCGACTTTACCCAAAGACCAGGAAGACCCATATGATTACTGGCTGAGACTAAACAGAGCAGCTGACTTGGCTTCTGACTGCCTGAGAGAGCAGGGCAAATCATTTGAAAACCCTGAGACGGAGGTGACTCGTATGTTTATTAGGAATTGTCCCTGTAGAGACCTGGCTTTCACTTTCAGGTCCAAACCTATCCACAAATGGTCGGCGCATGAAACGCTGGAGGTGCTGAATGAGTACCACGCTGAAGTGAGCTGTAAAGAAACTCCCTCAGTGCATCTCAAGAGGACCGTGGACATTACCATGCACAATGCGGAGGTGAGCCATGGACTGGTCCCTACACACAGTGGTCAGGAACGCCCGCAGACACATGGTACACAGTATGTCTCTCTGGCAGAGGTGATGTCTATGTTAGAGAGGGTTCTGCTGCATGGAGCCTCTGACCAGTCGCAAGTGAGACGGCGAGCTCCACCCAGGCGACCTGTAGACGGCACAGACTATATTGATGGTTTTACTGTTAAGCCATGCATTATCTGCAAAAGCGATGGCCACAGTACCTTGTCACATTGCCGAGAAAATAGACTTTGTTTCAAGTGCTATGCTCCAGGTCATTCCCGCCGAGACTGTCCAACCAAAAGAGCTGCCCCAGAACATCAGGAAAACTGACTTGTCTGCGCCCAGGGGAGGACAGTGCAGACAAATCCAATAAACCTCCCACCACTACTGAGTTACCAGAAATGCAAGATAATGCATCCCTCTATGAGTTGTACAGTGGTACAGTGACCCCATCCAAGAAACTGATATTTCAGGGATCCCAAAGAATAGCAGAAACTGACAGCCTGTTCTACACACCTGTGTCAATACAGAATGGCCCCACCCTCAAAGCACTCTTAGACAGTGGGTCGATGGCCTGTACAATCAGTGAGTCCTCTGTTAAGTCCCTTTTACAACAGTGTCCTGAAATCACAAGAGGCACGGCTGATGATTATGTTATTATAGGCTGTGGTGGACAACGTGTTTTCCCCAAAGACATATATGACCTTGATGTCATGGTTTATGGATGTAGGATGGTGATTCCAACAATGGTTGTTCCAGGCCAGACAGAACAAATGATCCTTGGCAGCAATGCCATCAAGCACATTCTAACCCAACTAAAGAACACTGACAGCTACTGGAAGCTAGTTTCCTCGCCCAACAATGGCCAGACAGCTGACCACTGCCAATTTTTGTCACTGCTATCCAATACAGAGCGATGGAGGGGTGGTTACATTCCAGATAAAGTGGGCACAGTTAAAGTCAAGAGATGTGTGACCCTGAAACCACAGAGTGAACACCTTGTTTGGGGCAAGTTACCTGAATCAGCAGTGATGTCGGCAGGCAGTACAGTGATTGTTGAACCAACGCGATCTAAAGCTGGACTGAAACATATCCTTGTTGGACGAGTTGTTACTCCTCTTTGGGGAGATCGATGGGTGCCTGTTAGGGTCATCAATCCTACTAATCGAGTTGTGGTGCTGAGAAGGAATGCCAAGTTAGCAGATGTGTCTCCTTGTATTGCAGTGGAGGACCTGCCAAAAGCTGACAACGTTGAGTGTAACGTGCAGTGTATGCAGAGCGAAAATGTGCAGCCAAGGTCAGAGGAGGACATGATGCACGCACTGGAGTCTCTGGGTCTGCAAGACATTGACCTGAAGTCATGTGAAGTGTCACTGCAATGGAAAGACAAGCTCCTTGACATCATCGTGCAGAATGAGTCAATCTTCTCAAGGCACAAGATGGATTGTGGAGAAGCTAAGGGGTTTGTTCATCGTATCCATCTTGTCGATGACAGGCCGTTCCGTTTACCCTACAGACGCATACCACCGAGCCAGTACGAGAAACTGAGAACGACTCTGAATGAGATGGAAGAGAAAAATATCATCCAGAAGTCAAACAGCGAGTATGCATCTGCACTGGTCTTGGTGTGGAAACCGAATGGGGACCTCAGAGTGTGCACTGACTTCAGATGGCTGAACGCGAGAACTGTGAAGGATGCTTATCCACTGCCGCATCAAGCTGACGCTCTGGCCGCTCTTGGTGGTAACGCGTTCTTCTCCACAATGGACCTGACATCAGGATTTTATAATGTTCCCCTGCACCCTGATGACAAGAAATATACAGCATTCTCCTCGCCATTTGGGCTTCATGAATACAACCGTCTCCCTCAAGGCCTGTGCAACAGCCCAGCTACGTTCATGAGGATGATGATGTCCATATTCGGTGATGAGAATTTCACAAGCTTATTGTGCTACCTCGACGATCTGATGGTTTTTGCACCTACAGAGGAAACTGCACTCCGTCGCCTACAGATGGTTTTCTCCCGCCTCAAAGAACATAACCTTAAGCTCGCACCCAAGAAGTGCTTCTTCCTTAGGCGGACTGTGAAGTTTCTTGGGCATGTTATTAGTGATGATGGTGTTCGAACGGATCCTGAGAAAGTGAAAGCCATAAACAATGTCCAAGTCACTGATCTTATGGAGTCCGACGGGAAAACACCTTGCCCCAGTAAAATCAGGTCATATCTTGGCATGGTGATATACTACCAAAGTTTCATTGAAGCGTGCTCTGCAAAGGCAAAACCGCTGTTTAAACTCATGGCTGGACTGGCTGCCCAAACCAAGCACAAGAAGGGTCGCAAACCTGTCAAAAAGAGAGGTCAGGTGAGACTGACACCTGCTGACTGGACGGATGCCTGTCAGACTGCTTTTGAGACACTGAAACATGACCTCATTACAAGTGTTACTTTAGCCCACCCAGATTTCGAAGCCCCATTCATTCTGGCTGTCGACGCATCCTACGATGGGATTGGAGCTGTCCTGTCGCAACTGCCTCCTGGTGGAAAAGTAGCCAGACCAGTTGCCTTTGCAAGTAAAACCCTCTCACGCTCTCAGCTGAACTATCCCGCTCACCGGCTTGAATTTCTTGCCTTGAAATGGGCAGTATGTGACAAATTCAGCCATTGGTTAAAGGGCAGACACTTCACCATATGGACTGACAATAATCCATTGACGTATATTCTGACCAAACCCAGGCTTGATGCTTGTGAACAGCGATGGGTGGCGAAGCTCGCTGCATACGACTTTGATTTGAAATATATCCCCGGCCCAAAGAATATCGTTGCTGATGCCTTAAGCCGTGAGCCGTTTGTCCAATCATGCATGGGTCATCGCCTTGTGAACGAGCCATATACCTCGCTGTTGGACCAAGTCAAAGGTGTGAATGACAGAATTGTGCAAGATGTCTTCAGAGTGTCCAACAACTGTCAGGCTGTTGTAGAAGATGGTGATGAGTTGTCGACTGAGCAAGCCCAAGACACAGTACCACCAGACTCGAGAGGCTCAATCTCAGCGGAGGAAGTTGCTGCCGTCCTCAATGCTCAGTCCAACGGGGGTGTGAGTCATGTGTTGGGAACCGGTGTTGACCCCAATCTTCTACTGGATGAAAACCAGTCCTTGGCACTCCCACAGAGCCAGCTTGTCAATTGGCAGGAGGCCGACGACACAATAAGCCGAGCCATGTACTTTGTACGGAGACATAAGAGACCTACAAAACGAGAAAGAGCTGTTGAATCACCAAGTGTGATTAAGCTGCTGAAGCATTGGACTAGACTCACCATACAGAATGGCATGCTATACAAGGCAAAGAAAGATCCCCACATGAACAGAAAGATCCTCCAGTTCATAGTGCCTGACTCATTGAAGCAAAAAGTTCTCCATGGTCTTCATGACGCAGCGGGTCACCAAGGCCAGCACCGTACCTTGTCTCTGGTGAGGCAAAGGTTCTTCTGGAGCGGCATGGAACGTGATGTTATGAACTATGTTCGATCCTGTCAGCGTTGCATAGTAGGAAAAACACCTGAGCCGCAAAGCCGTGCACCACTCAAGAACATAGTCACTTCCGAACCTATGGAGTTAGTTTGCATAGACTTTTGGACTGCTGAACAAGGCAACAAGTCTGTGGATGTGCTAGTTGTGACCGATCATTTCTCCAAGATGGCACATGCCTTCCCCTGCAAGAATCAGACTGCCAAGGAAGTTGCTCGTCGTCTCTGGAATGGCTTCTTTCTCATTTATGGGTTTCCTCGCCGTATTCATTCGGATCAAGGGGCCAACTTTGAAAGCAAGCTAATCAAAGAACTTCTAGATATGGCTGGAGTACAGAAATCCCATACGACTCCTTATCACCCGATGGGAAATGGTGTCGCAGAGCGATTCAACAGGACTCTAGGAGAAATGATCAGGTCTCTTCCCCCTCAGCCAAAAGCAAAGTGGCCACAAATGTTGCAGCTACTCACTTTCTGCTATAACTGCACGGAGCATGAGACAACAGGGTTTGCACCATTCTACCTTGTGTTTGGAAGGATCCCTCGTCTACCTGTTGATGTCATGTTTCAGCATGCCCTCACCAATGATGCTGTTGTCAATTACTCAGACTTTGTTTCTCACATGAAGAGAGGTCTACATGAGGCTGCTCAGATTGCACAGAAGAGCAGTGCAAAAGCCCAGGCTCGTCATGCCAGGTTGTACAACCGCAAGGTCAAGGGTTCACCTCTCGTTGTTGGGGACAGAGTACTAATCGCCAACAGAGGTGTGCCGGGTAAACGAAAGACTGCGGACAGATGGGAGTCTACCCCTTATGAGGTTGTGTCAGTCAAGCCAGATATCAATGTCTACAGAGTCAAGGATGTTCTAACAGGTAGAGAGAGAGTTGTCCACAGGAACCTGCTACTCTCTGTTAGCTTCTTGCCCTGCGAGGATGATGAGGACTGTAAATCTGTGCACTCTGTCAGTGATGCCGCTACACATGGTAGTGGTCTACGCCCTAATGTACCTGACATAATGGAAGACAGTGATGTTCGCACAGTCAACTGGCTAATGCAGACTGGCGATGATGGAATCCTTTCAGAAGATGGCGACTCATTTGACCGGAGATCCAGTGTCACCCAGTCTGACCATCTCACGATTGCCACATCCAATCCAACCAGTCATCTAATCCCTGTCCATGATGTTGCACACTCAACGGTTGACGATGTGGAAGACTCTCGACATTACCCAGACATGTCCTCTCCTGACAATGTCCTCACAGACTTATCCCATCCTATTGACAATCCTCTAGATATTGATGCCCCTGTAACAACTGCTCTGGAAGGTGACTGTTCAGACACTTCCATTCCAGGTTCCAGACTTCAGGTTGCTTCCACACGACCTAAACGTCATGTTCTTAGGGACCGTGGGTCAATCAAGCCCCCCAGACGTCTTGTTTGTGAGATGAATGATCATGCAGTCAATGAGGCTTCTTTATCCGCTGTGTCAGTTAGTTCCCTGATTCAGTTCTTTTCAAGTGCACTTTCAGTTTAAGTAACAGGGTTATGTGTGTGCTATTCAAAAGAATGCTTGAGTAGTACTTTTGAGGTTACAGGAACACTGTTTACAATTCAAGGGTGTAACAGGCACCTTTGAGTCTGTGTTTAGTAAGGAGTTTGATCACCTCCTTTCTTTATATACTCCTTTATGGGAGAGTTTTTGAACTGACAGATATATCCAGTTTTGTTCCTGGTATTACAGTTTTTGTTTGCTTTTACCTTTATACACCCATTTTTTTTGCTTTGTTTTGTTTGGTCTGAGGAATTACTCTTCATATTTAGCAGAATTTCAGGGGGGTGTATGTAACAGGTATAAACACTTTGATTATTTTGTAGTGAAATTCTTGCTAAAATATGTATTATAGTTGTCCTGCAGTGTGTGGTTTATAAGCGCCCTCTACTGGTTGGCTATAAATATGACGTAAAACCGGAAGTTCCCCACAGTTGGTCAGCTCTCTGCTGTGGTAAGTCATACAGTTCGGTTATTTTACAAAAGTATCATTAAGTATGCTACAAAGCTAATGTGAAATTTATCATAGTATAGAGTTTATTGTAATATACACAGTTATGTATCAACATTGTGTTGCTACATAACCGTTGATAGAAAACTGTTGATACAAGTTTGGTTTTGTATGAGTTGCTCATAAGAGAATAAATTCATAAATGCTACTTTCTCTAGATGGCCACACCAGTAGAGGAGCTAACTACAGTTTCTTTGTGCTGTGAACCACTCATTTTGCAGGTAATTTGTTATATAAAATGTTCAGAGTTAAGTCCGTTATGTTAACGGTTATATCTTGTACAGTAACGGCTGGTTGTTGCCATGACGACACAACGTTAACTGCTATTTTTTTGTGAACCACCAGAGGGTGCTGTAAGACAATTTAATATTTCATTTTGACGGCTGCCTGTCTTTAATTTTCTAATTTCTTATTTCATTTATGACACAACGTGAACTGTTATTTTTTTGTGAACCATCAGAGGGCGCTGTAGAATAATTTAATATTTCATTTTGACCGCTGTCTGTATTTATTTTTCTATTTTCTTATTTCATTTATAAAAACTAATAAAAAAAGAGAAAAAGGATGTTAAGATAAAATAGGGTTAAAACCAGGATGTTAAGCTAAAATAGGGTTAAAACCAGATTACATTAAATCCATGTTAATTTTAAAACCACTATACGATCATATGTTAAAAAGAGTGCAGTATTGTCTGAAATTGTTGTAAGAAAAGTTTTACACACAGTTGGTCAGCTCTCTGCTGTGATGGCCACACCAGTAGAGGAGCTAACTACAGTTTCTTTGTGCTGTGAACCACTCATTTTGCAGTAAAGTTCCACTTCATCCAACCCACTGGCCTCTGAGAGTGTGATTATGACAGGACGGGTCCACAACTGTTACATATATATATATATATATATATATATATATATA
>JBBPBX010084573.1:0-15274 GCA_038048925.1 Garcialebias charrua
TTGTCATTCAAAAACTATTTTACTTTATACAGTAATGCAATTGATTTTGTTATTTTTATTCTTAAGTAATTTCCATGAGATTTCTATGTCAGCTTCTTATAAATAACAACACCCAAAAGTTTTATTTAATTAACTATGAATTTCAATGCTGTAAATTTTAAAGATGTTTAAAGTTAAAACTATTAATATTGACACAGTTGAGAATTTTATGGCAAGAAAGTTCATGCTCAATAATCCACGTACCAAATCCAATAATTTTCAGTCGGGTCATCTGGACAGTTTCTTTTTATAGAAATTGGATGGAGGATGGAGGGTGAAACGTTTCTATAAAAAAGAAACTGTCCAGATGACCCGACTGAGAATTATTGGGTTGAGAAGTTTATGTTTATTTGATGGTGATTTCCATCTTTTTGGAGGCTAAATACAAATACAAGGAGAACATTAATTTATTTGTATAGTTTATAGTTTTTTTTAGGCTTTTATATTGTTTATATCGATATCGAATTATATCGTTATCGACCGAAATTAAGAACTATATCGTGATAAAAATTTTGGCCATATCGTCCAGCCCTACCATGGCGACGTAATTTGTGAACAAAGACGCAATATTTCACCAACTCCAGGAACTACCGGTAGTTGGTGACTGCCCACTTATTATTCTACACCTGAAAAGTGTATCTTTTTCAACTTTAATACAGCCCGAACCGCAATGTGGACCCCCACAAAGGTTATATCAAAACGACCGGCCGGCTCCGGGTGGTGTGCTATCACTTTTATTGACATTTGCAGTTCCCATGGCAACATATTTTGCTAACAGAGATGCCAAATTTCCCATAGGAAATTAATAGGAGAAAACTCTTCACAGAAACTGAGTAACGTATGGAGCCATTTTGGTTCAACATGCATGGAAGGCACCTATTATTACCTATTACTTTTATTAGTAATTAGTAATAATAATAATTAACTTTAATTGCTAATGTTAATAATTATATATTTAAATATTAATAATTATCAATTTAAAATTAATATGTTAGTAATTTTAATTATTAATATCAATTTTGGTTATTAATAATAACAAATTAACAATATATTAATAATTAATATTTATAATTATTATTGATTATTAATATTTATAATCATTACTATTAATATTTATTATTAATAATATTTAACTAATATAAATAGGCAGTCCCCATCAAAGTTTCTCCCGGAACGTTCTAGTCTAAATTTGTTCTTGTTCTCTGTGTCGTGTGAATATATATATATATATATATTTTTTCGTCAGTGGCTACGACTTCGGCTACCTGGTGAAGCTCCTGACGGACACTCGACTTCCTGAAGAGGAGCACGACTTCTTCCAGATCCTCAACCTCTTTTTTCCTGCCATCTACGACGTCAAGTACCTGATGAAGAGCTGTAAAAGCTTAAAGGTGTGCGGTTACGGGTCGCACATGGTTCTGGAGTCGAGTCCTCCAGTTATTTACTGGTTCTGTGTGTGTGTGTGTGTGTGTGCAGGGGGGGCTGCAGGAAGTTGCAGACCAGCTGGAGCTGAAGCGGATCGGGCGCCAGCATCAAGCCGGGTCGGACTCGCTGCTCACAGGGATGGCTTTCTTCAGGATGAAAGAGGTGCGCACCCCCCAGATGTAACACCCCCACCTCCTCAACATGTTTGTTTCATTTATTTTTCTGATATGAGCTGAAATAAAAGTAAAAACTTGTTAATTTATCTAAAACACTGTTTAGTGACGAGACGGGAAGCTGGAGGTTCCACAACAAACGCCCCCTAGAGGCTGGTTCCAGTACAGTTATTAAGCTCCGCCCCTCCATGGAAACAAACAACCATTTTCCTGACTAAAACAATAAAAATACACTTCTATCATTTTTTAAAAGTGTTGATTTTTTGCTGATTCGTGTAGCTCGTACTCTGCTGCTCGGTTTTAAAACAAGTCTGGCTTTATCTGAGGCTTTAAGAAAAGTGTTGACTGACTGACCGCCTGTTAGTGAGTCAGGACGGAGCACAGGCGGGCCATGGTACAGAGGTACAGACACTAACTCCACAAATAAAACATGGCGGCTCCCCACCTTAAAAGAACAAGACATTTTATCTTTCATTTTTGGGCAATGGAAGTTTAAAGTAACTTTGTTGTTTCTGTGTTTCTGGAAGTTTTTCTTTGACACTGAACCAGTTTGAAGGCCGGTGAGCTCCAGGTCAGAGTTGTGCTTCATGTGAAGCCGAACAGTCGACTCACTGTCACGTTCGTCTTCACACCTTTCCTGGGAAGCCCCGCCCCCTGCAGTTTGTCACCACAGGTTTCGTCCCCCAGTCTCCACTCCGTCCCTGCAGCCGCCGCAGATCTATCATGAAGAGCGCGCCACACTTTTCAGCAGGCTACTCCTCTGTGCACGATGTGTGCACAATCTCCATCCAGGAGATTTTTTCCATTTGACTACTGTTGTAAGAGTCGTACAGTTGAATGTCCAAGCATATTTATGCATTGACGACCACGCCCACTTTCGACCAATCATACATCATTTGGCGCACACGCCTGTGAGAAAAAGTTTGGCTCGGGGACAGGGTTTGTTTCGAAGGGGCGGAGCTACTCCGAGAACAAAATGACGCGATGTTCGTCACGCGATGTTCGTCACGTGACTACGTCAGCGAGAGCCGACTTTGCTGCTTCGTACGGAGTCTTCAGTCCTCTGCCTTGACTGTAGACGTCCCAACAACTCACGAGTCCTTTGAAAGAACGGGTCAGCAGCTCTGTGTGGTAGTAGCTGAGAGTAGAGCTGGGCCATATCATATCGTTCACGATAATACCGGTAAAAAAATGCTTGCCCGGGCAAAAAATATCACAATATGCTAATTTCATGACGTAATACGTCAGGGTGCCCCGCCCCCTTAACAACCGAGCACTTCGAACGATCAAACCGAACTGCGCACCTCCTTCCACCTGTCTGTACTGGTTAACGCTACTTACCGTATTTTCCGGTGTATAGGTCGCACCTTTTTATGGGTTTTTTCAAGGCTTGCGACCTATACACCGGTGCGACCTATACTGTATATGGTAGGGATGCAACGATACCAGTATCGGGTATCGGTCCGATACCATGCGCGTTTACTCGTACTCATAAAAGAGCTCCGATACTACAGGACCCGATACCAGTTTCATTTCATTAAGAGTTCAAATGTACTAGTGTGCCTCGGGTGTGCCGTGGAAATTATCAAAAAAGCAGCCTCATACTACTGAACACTCACGCTGACACCCCCCACCCCACCACCACCTCCACACACACGAACGCGCACGACTCATGTTTCTCACCCTCCTACTGCACGCGATTTGTCCCCCCCCCACACACACACACACACACACGCGCACACACACACACACTTTTAGCGCACGCTCCTACTGCACGCGCTTTGTCCCCCCCACACACACAACACACGCGCACACACTTTTAGCGCACGTCAGTTTGCCTGCCTCACCTGCGTGGCTTCTCTGCTCTCCAAACTGCGCGTGGCTTTCGGATTTGTCTCTGTCTCTCTCTGCCAGTTTAAGCGCTGCTCTGCTCTGGACCAGTGGCGGAGCTAGACTTTTATTGCTGGAAGGGCCGAGAGGGGGCCAGGGCTATAAGGGGTCCACTTACTACGGTACAGTGGGAAAAATGGATTTGTCCCAACTTTTTTGGGATTTGTTGACGCTATGAAATTTTGAAACAACATATTTTTCCCTTAAAATGATACATTCTCTCAGTTTAAACTTTTGATCTGTGATCTAAATATTTTTAAGTTTAGAAATCAAGTGGTTTACTAAACAGCTTTAGTGTTTGACTTTGTCCACACTCATAAAACAATCAATCAATCAATCAATCACCTTTATTTAACCAGGTAGAGCCCATTGAGATCGAGATCTCTTTTACAAGGGTGACCTGGTCAAGTGGTCAGCAGCACACGTCACATTGGCAATAGGCATTTGCACTTACCAAAAAGAAAATAAAGAAAACTACAATCACAGTAAACAGACACAATGAAGTACCCAAAAAAATATACCGGTAAACTTAAATGGTACATATCGCCCCTTGCTGCTTTGAGCATGTAACAAATGTTCGGGTGTATTTTTAAAGACATGTTAAGTGCAATTTGAAATAAGAAATATAAAATATGATAAAAATACATTTTTGTGTTTATTTCATTCCTATTCAAGACACTTTGATAAGAATGACTATATATTTAATATAGGCGGATACAGAGTATCTTTGTTTACAATTCTGGTTGGTGGTGTGCCTCGTGATTTTTTCAATGAAAACACTGTGCCTTGGCTCAAAAAAGGTTGAAAAACACTGGTCTAATGAAAATAAACAGTTTAAGTTAATTAGAATGATTTTTAAAAATACGAATTAGTACTTGTATCGGTACTTGGTATCGGCAAGTACTTTAATGTAAGTACTTGTACTCGGTTTTCAAAAATCTGGTATCGGTGCATCCCTAATACAGTATATGGCTATAATACAGTATATGGCTTATCACTTTCGGTGAAACAAATTTTTAAATCCAGCTCATTTCACAATTACGTTCATTTATTAAAGAAAAGTTCAGCTCAGACATACCGTATATTTGCTATAATTTTTATCAAACAAATAATTGTTTTTAAGTGTTAACTATCTAGGGATTTTTCCAATCTATTGGTGATAATTGGACAATGCGACCTATACACCAGAAAATACTGTAGTTACATGCAATACTAGCTAGCTAAAATTCTAAAAACAACGTGCGTCTCAGCTTCTCTCCATCCAGCTCTAAACTGCAGGTACAGACAGCTCAAATGTCTCCCCCTCCCCCCACCCCTCTCTGAGCTGCCGGTGCAGGCTGCGTCTCCCCCGCTCTAAACTGTCGGTACAAACACGCAGCTCAACTGTCTCTTGAGTTCCACAGTCGGTCCACGGACCAAGAGGCAGGTGATCAGAGACAGATCAGTCAGATAAATGAATCATTCCTGCATGAATAGATGAAGCTGAAACACCAACAAGCTTCAGGGTCAGCTGATCACCTTGTTACAAGTTCTGGAAGTTACAGCTCATTTAAAGACAACATATATTTTGTTGTAGGTTTCATTTATGCTCAACAGATCTTAAGCTTCATTTTATTTAGTTGTTTTGGGAAACTGCACCTGCACTTTAGTTTTTGTGGTGGATTTTGTTGATCTATATTTTGTGCAGACTTTTTCAATCTAAATAACAGATCATTTTTATTTTTTTATTCTTGGAGACTGAATAATTTTACTAAATAAAGTAATTTCAGTAAAATTACCCCATTGTTGATTTTTAAATTGCATATAATACTGCAAAGCAACATGTTAAGTTAATTTTGTCAAATACATTTTTTTTTTTTCACGAAATTTATGGTTATCGTCAGAATGCTCTGAAATATCACAATATAATATTTGAGTCATATCGCCAGCCTCTAGCTGAGAGTCATCCCAACACAAACTCTGAGAACTGATCCCAGAAGTGACTTCCTGTCAGTGCAGGTCCAAACACACAGGACAGTTTGTCCAGGGGACACAGAGGCTCTGATGTGGAGCGTTTTCACTTTTTCTCCATTTAACGTCGTCCCAAACCCGTGGCCTTTTGTTTCCTCGATGCACAGAACGCGGCATTAAACAAACCACGAGTCGTCTCAAAGCATCAGATCTTTGTTCTAGTTTTCACGAGTCATTGGATGATGTGAGCTTCATTTAGTTGGCATCGTCTGATGAACGGCTCGTTTCTGCTGCTAAAACCTTGTTTGTTGTTTGTTTGTGTTTAGCTGTTTTTTGAAGACAACATCGACGATGCGAAATACTGCGGCAGACTCTACGGCCTGGGCTCGGGCTCCAGCCAACCCCAGAACGGCATCTCCGGTTCTGGACCAGAGGAGGCCAGCAACAACAAGCACTGACCGAGCGTTCGACTCCCCCACGCACAGACTCGTTTTTAAACCCTCAACAGGTTTTTGCTCTCGTGTTCCTGGATCCATCTGAGCCCGTCAGCGCTGATGGACTTGAGAGCGGAGCCCCCGGCGGCTCGACCCGTTTCTTTTTTAAAACCCCATTTTAAGACCAGACAGTCGGACCAGCTTTGTTTTTGTTTTTTAAAGCGTCTTTGCTTTTCCAGCATCAGTTCCAGGATGGAGGCAGCTCCTGCGTCAAACTGTGATTTTAGACTCTTCAGTTCAGAATCTCCTCGTCGTCGTTTATTTTTTAAATTTTTTGCAGGGATTTAATTTGTCACGTTCATGCTGGAAGGGCCTGTACATTCAAATGTAAAATTCTCATGAAAATAAAACCGTTTTCGCTCGTTCCAAACCACGGGGACTACAGCAAACCTTCGCCTGATTTTACATCCCGCGCTGTTTTCAACAGTTGGACAATTAAACTGTTATTTCTGTGTATTTTGTTTCTCTTGTTGATTTATCCACAAACTGCTGAAAAGAAACTTTAAAACATTCAGACAAACTAATTACAGTAGTGGAGACGTTAAGTTGCTCTAATAAAATAACGTTTTCTGTCGGGTCTTTGAGGTTCTGATGTTCTGACCCGACCCGTCCGCTCGTTTCAACTTCATTCTGGTTCAGTTTGTTATCAAAGGTGTTTATTCAAGTCACGGCTGTACAGGTGAGGCGTTTGAGTCTGCAGGAAAAACAACAATCACGTGAAGAACGGCTGCGAGGCCTTCAGGATCCGAGGACCGGTTCCGTACTTCCGCAGCAGATCTTTGGCCGTCTCCTGGAGGACGTCGGAGACATGAGAGGACTTCCTAAGATGCAGGAGAACGAGGCAACATTCCACCACATCTGGGTGAGGAAACATCTGGAAGACAAAGAGGTGCAGTCAGTTGAACCGCGAGCATCTACAACAAGTGGGATGTTCACTCTTCAAAATGCTGAGCGGCTTCCTGCAGGAGTTTTTACCTTGAAGGTGCTCTGCTCCGCCAGCTCCTGCTGGAGTTTGGACATCTTGGAGGACAAAGACAGAAAAGTCTCCTGGTTCTCAGAACTGAAAATCATTTAGATTTGTTAGAATACAGTGTTTAACATCAGATATATTAATAAACCAAACACACAGATTTATTAAAATAGACCAAATGCTAATAATCAAACGCTAACATCAGATGTATTAATAAACTGAACACTAACAGATTTATTAATAAATCAAACATTAACATCAGATTTATTAATAAACCAAACACTAACATTGATTTATTAATAAATAAAACGCTAACATCAGATTTATTAATAAACCAAACACTAACATCAGATTTATTAATAAATCAAACGCTAACATCGGATTTATTAACCGAACACTTAACAGATTTATTAAAATAAACCAAATGCTAATAATCCGACGCTAACATCAGATGTTTTAATAAACTGAACACTGTAACAGATTTATTAATAAATCAAACATTAACATCAGATTTATTAATGAACCAAACACTAACATTGATTTATTAATAAATAAAACACATCAGATTTATTAATAAACCAAACGCTAACATCAGATTTATTAATAAACCGAACACTAACAGATTTATTAAAATCAACCAAATGCTAATAATCCGACGCTAACATCAGATGTTTTAATAAACTGAACACTGTAACAGATTTAATAATAAATCAAACATTAACATCAGATTTATTAATAAACCAAACACTAACATTGATTTATTAATAAATAAAACGCTAACATCAGATTTATTAATAAACCAAACACTAACATCAGATTTATTAATAAATCAAACGCTAACATCAGATTTATTAATAAACAAAACACTAACAACAGATTAATATAAACCAAACGCTAACATCAGATTTATTAATAAACCAAACACTAACATCAGATTAAAATAACCCAAACGCTAACATCAGATTTATTAATAAATCAAATGCTAACATCAGAGTGATTAAAACAAATCAAATGCTAACATCAGAGTAAAACAAACCAAATGCTAACATCAGATTTATTAATAAACCAACCACTAACATCAGATTTATTAATAAATCAAACGCTAACATCAGATTTATTAATAAACCAAACACTTAACAAAATATTAAAATAAACCAAATGTTAACATCAGATTTATTAATAAATCAAACGCTAACATCAGATGTATTAATAAACTGAACACTAACAACAGATTTATTAATAAATCAAACTTTAACATCAGAATTATTAATAAACCAAACACTAACATCAGATTTATTAATAATCCAAACACTAACATCAGATTTATTAATAAATCAAACGCTAACATCAGATTTATTAATAACCCAAACACTAACATCAGATTAAAATAAACCAAATGCAAACAACATATTTATTAATAAATTGACTGAATTTGTTCTGCACTGTTTTTATTGTTTTTATTGATCTTAATGTTTTAACAACTGTTTTATTTTTATGTGTTTAAATGTTCTTGATTTTATGTATTGAACACTTTGTTGCAGCTGTGGTTGTTTTAAAGGGCTTTATAAATAAAGTATTATTATTAGTAGTAGTAATAAACCGAACACTAACATCAGATTTATTAATAAACCAAACACTAACATCAGATTAAAATAAACCAAATGCTAACATCAGATTAAAATAAACCAAACGCTAACATCAGATTTATTAGATAACGCCAACATCAGATTTATTAAATTAAACCAAACACTAACGTCAGATTCAAATAAACCAAACGCTAACATCAGATTTATTCAAATAAACCAAACGCTAACATCAGATTTATTCAAATAATAACATCTGATTAAAATAAAGCAAACGCTAACATCAGATTTATTAAAATAAACCAAACGCTAACATCAGATTTATTCAAATAAACCAAATGCTAACATCAGATTTATTAATAAACTGAACACTAAACATCAGATTTATTAAAATAAACCAAACACTAACATCAGGTAAAGTTTATTTATTTATTTATTTATTTTTTTTCATCAGGTAAAGTTTAATAAGTTTTGATTTTAAATACTGGGTATTTGGTAAAAACGTAGCCTGGTTAAAACCAGACCCTTGTCCTTCACTTCGCTTTGTACTAGGGTCTGGGACTTCTCCCATAGACAACGATTTCTCCGGTAGATTTTTGACCGGACCAATCAGAGAACAGAAGGCGGAGTTTTGAACGACGTCGACTGACGTCGTCAGTTAAAATGGCTGCCGCCACGAAGGAATTTTCATGAAAACAAGGTAAAAAACTATTATTTCTTTGCTGAGAAAAAATATATTTCTTAGCTGACGTTATATCAGAAGTGTTCCTGAGCTTAACAGTTCCTAAATCAATTCACGAAATGGTCAAATCTGCTGGATTTAAATAGTTTCGGTTTGACATTTTCCAAACAGCCTCGGGTGCGCTACGAAAATAAATGATAAAAAATCAAATTTTATCTCAAATGTTTCATCTAGGCCAACAGTCAGTAAATTAGAGACATATAATTACACACTGGTAGCAGAAAAAATATCCACCGAGTGGTTTCTGAGCTATTTATCTGATAGCCTGGACCTCGCCAGGCTAAACTAACAAAACTCCGCCTTCTGTTCTCTGATTGGTCCATTCAAAAATCTACCTGAGAAATCTTTGTCTATGGGAGAAATGCCAGACCCTAGTACAAAGTGAAGGACAAGGGTCTGGTTTTAACCAGGCTAGTAAAAACAGTTCCTCACCTTTTCTCAGTTTCCTGATCATCTGCTGATGTTGGTGATGGACCGTTGTCCTGTTTGTCCCCGGAGTCCAGCTGTTCCCGCTGGGCCCAGCTGTGCTGCTGAACCATGGTGGTCAGCCGCTCCTGGATCTCTCTGACTGATCTCTGAACCGCCTGACGGGCGGCGAGCGGCTCAGAGATCAGGATGGACGCATCGAAGTCGCTGCAAACGGCGGCGGACTCCAACTGTCCTCGTCTTCGCTCGTCGTCCATCGGCTCGTCTTCTGCTGCGAGGGCTTGTCCATTCTGGACGTCCCGTCCTCCCGTGGCGTTGCTCCACCAGCGTTCGTACAGACGGTGGTAACAGACAAACGCCTGCAGGCTGGCAGCTGCAGCGTCGGCTGCTTCGTCGGCTGCAGCGTCGGCTGCAGCGTCGGCTGCTTCCTCTGTGTGACGCAGCGTTTCAGAGTGATTCCTGTAAAAACCACTGACGTCCCCTGAAAGACAGAAAGACGTCCCACCTCTGTAGTAATCTGTTTAACGAAAGGAGAAATCTCTAGACCAAAGGTCCAACAGAACCTCGTACCGTCAGGGAACAGCAGCCTGCAGAACTCTGCAGACGCACAGAAGTGTCCCGCCTCCCTGAGCCAGGCGGCCGCCTGCCACAGCTCCGTCATCAGAGGTCCGCCCGAGTTCTGGATCCAGCTCAGCAGCGCCCGGGTCAGGTGGACCGAGGAGTACAGCAGGACCTGAGGACAGACAGCAGACAGACTCAGGACTGAAGACACTGGAGGGGAAACGTCTCTGCAGCTCATTGAGACTCGTTAGAGACCGGACCAGGACCTGGAAGCTGAAGCCACAAAGACCCAGCTCCCTCTACGGCTGACTGCAGCACCATTTCTAAGCCCCGCCCCTTCATGTAAACGGGACATTTTCCAGAGCGAAGGGGCAGCATCACTGTTTTACAGTTTCCAGTTTAAGTTATTTAGATTAATTCAGCTGTTTATGAATCAAAACGTTCAGCTCATTCAGGACATGTCAGGTATTACCGTATTTTCCGGACTATATGTCGCAGTTTTTTGCCTAATTTGCATGCCCTGCGACCTATAGAGAGGTGAGACCTGTTTATGGATTTTCCCCATATTTTTAGACCAATTTTTGGCTCAGATATGACCGTTTTTCATTTTGGCAAAAAAATGGTGCAGTACCACTTTTGTCCGCTAGGGTACACCGACCGTTCCCACCTCATGTGTCCGACGGCAGCCTCCTCTGGTCGGACTGACTCTGTCGCTGCCCGGCCTCCTGCTCTGGAGGTATGAACTAGCTACTTCGCTGTTAGCTCAGTGTTTGTTAGCAAAATAGGTCAAGAACCACAGGACAGATTTTTATCAAACTTACAGAAAGTAATCACCGTATGGACATTTACAACTGACTAGCTTTATGAGATGTTTGAGATTTTAAAAAAATCGATGTTTTATAGACGTAAACGTGTCGTGTTAGCTTAGGTTATTTTTCTGCTACTATTTGTCTAAATAGCTCATAAATCACAACGCAGATTTTCTTGAAACTTACAAAAAGTAATTATTTGGTGTTCATTTACAAACTGTAAGCTGTTGGAATCGTTTGAGATAAAATTTGATGTTTTATGGGCATAAATGTGTCATGGCTAGCCTTGTTTTATTTCCGTGTATATTTTTAGCAAATAGCTCATGAACCACTCGGCGGCTTTTCTTTCAGCTTATAGAAAGTAATTATTTGGTGTTCATTTACAAACTGTTAGCTGTTGGAGTTGTTTGAGATAAAATTCGATTTATTTATAATTTATTTTCGCAGCGCACGCGATGGTTTGGAAGACGTCAAAGCGAAACAATTTAAATCCAGCAGATTTGACCATTTCGTGAATTTATTAAGGAACGGTTAAGCTCAGGAACCCTTGTGCTATAATGTCAGCTATAATTTTTAGCAAACAAATAATTGTTTTTAAGTGTTAATCTTCTTAAAGCCTTGCTG
Organism: Garcialebias charrua; assembly: GCA_038048925.1. Taxonomy (NCBI): domain Eukaryota; kingdom Metazoa; phylum Chordata; class Actinopteri; order Cyprinodontiformes; family Rivulidae; genus Garcialebias; species Garcialebias charrua. Next base: position 11,687 of record JBBPBX010084573.1, read on the forward strand.
TGCGCTCCTGTGGCAGACATTTGCAGCAGAGCTAAACACTCGGACCACATTTCCGGGTTGTCTCAGCGCTGACGCGTTACGTCGGCGGTGACGTAAGTGCGATCTAAATAAAGGTGCGACCCGTTTATGAATATTTCCAATTTATTGCCAATACAGGTAGTCCTCGACTTACGACGTTTCGAACTTACGTCACGCATCACATTAATTCTTTTTTTTAATAAAAAAAATAAATGTACAGTACTGTACAGTCACCAAGCACTTAGCCTATCCTAACACAGTTAAGGGGTGAGTTGAATTGCCTCCCTCCTCCCTAGCAGGCTCCATTCACATAAAGGGAGCTACCCGGTAGCTCCCTTTATGTGAAAGGGAGGCAATTCAACTCACTTTTTCATCTTTAAAAACTGTGTTAGGATAGGCTAAGTGTTTGGTGACTGTACAGTACTGTACATTTATTTAATTATTTAAATAAATAAAAAATTGTAAGTGATCCGACTTACGTCATTTTCGACTTACGAACGGCCCGTAGGTACGGAACTTGTTCGTAAGTCGGGGACCACCTGTAATTGGACAAAGCGATCTATATAACGGTGCGACCCATCAGGCGGAAAATACGGTACTCTCTTTTCAGATAAGACTTAAAATATTTAACTTTACAGTTTTTTATAAAATGCTTTGAGAGCTCTTCAAACGCCTAAAAATATCAGACTTTCTGAATCTGTTTCATGATTGCTTTGTTAGCCTTTAGCTTTGTTAGCCTTTAGCTACTACCGTTGAGCTAAGTTTAGACTGCAGCCTCGTGATTTTAGCTTTGATTGTTTGAATTTTAACAACGTTGTTTTCAACAGATTTCAGCCAAATCGTCTTTTTCCTCGTTTTAATGAGTGATTTCACAGTAAACTGTGATTGACAGCCTGTCAGCCAGTGGGGACGTTGGGGAGGCGGGACTTCTGTATCGAGGGTCCAGCCCCACGTCCCGGCAGCACCGTGAACGTTTCTGCTCTGAACAGAAGACAACGTTTCTGGACGAACCTGTCTGAAGGGGACGGTGGCGCTCGGCGCTGGACTCTCCACCCCCTGCAGCTGCTGCAGCAGAGCGGCAGCGGAGTTCTGTGAAACGCCAAACTCCTCCTCCCAGACGTCCCTCACTCTGTCCTGGAGGCTGCTGGATCTCTGAGCGGGCGCCGCCCACGCATGACCGGAGACCCGGGAAGCGGGACAGAAGACGTCCGAGTCCTCCAGAGACGCAGCCAGCAGCTCGGCCACACACAGATGTAGCCCGTGGACCTGCAGACAGAACCGTTAGAACACGGCTGCTGGTTCCACCACAGGTTCTGGAGGTTTGTGGAGACGCACCAGCAGGCCGGGCTGGGAGCTCAGGACCTCCTGCGCTCCGACCCAGTCCTGAGCAGCAGCCAGGTCTTTGGCACATCTCAGCGCCAGGGACTGGGCCAGAACCTCCTCGCCGGAGATCCGGGCCAGAGCGGCCGCCGCCTTCAGGGAGGACGCGTCGTTCTTCCTGGAGATGACCTTCGCCGCGTCGAAGCTGCAGCCGGCTGCGAGGTGGCTGAGGCAGACGACAAGAAGATCAGTGAAGAAACCAGAACCAGTCACACTCAAAACGGGCCACACATTTTTTATTTATTTATTCTTTATTCATTTCAAAGTTCAAATTTAAAATAACACAAAAAACTATTTACAATTCCACGTACCGTATTTTCCGGAATATAGGTCGCGGTTTTTTATCATTTTTGCATGCCCTGCGACCTATATTCAGGTGCGACCTATTTATGGCTTTTTATAAAATAAGCTGATTTGTAATCATTTATTAACAAAAATTAAACTGAGACACACTCTTACAATAATGTCAGCTAACAAATATATATTTTTAGGTGTTTATCCTGCTAAAATTATTCATTTATTAAAGAAAAGTTCAGCTCAGACACATATTTGCTATAATTTTTATCAAACAATTTATTGTTTTTAAGTGTTAATCTTCTTAAAAGCCTTGCTGTGCGCTCTTTGCAGCAGAGCTAAACACTTGGACCACATTTTGACGTGGGTGCGACCTATATTCAGGAAAATACGGTAAATACAAAAAATCTAACATGACGGTACATGAAATGAAAGGAAGCAGAAGAAGATAAAATCTTATTATGTCTGCCTCTTTTTTAACAAAATTAATTCAAACAATCACTTCAAACAACAATAATCCACAAAAAATATTACCGTACACAATAAATAACTCATCATACTTTACCATTCCTAAATTTTGATACAAACCAATTTATATATATTTTTCCAGAAACCTAATTTTATTCAGTTTTTTAAACAAAGTCATTGTTTTTGCAACTTTAATATCGTTTAAACCATTCCATAGACTTATTCCATAAATTATAGTAGACCTACTCTTTAAACTAGTTCTATGTTTTGGTATAACAAAATATCTGTACCTTAAGATTGTAAATTTGGATATTTGAGGGTAATGTGAAGTTCTGAGCTTTGAACAATATTAAGAGAATATTGTAGTCAACCAGATCATAAAATTTCAGTAATTTTAATGTGCAAAACAAAACATTTGATGGATGGTAAAAATGTTTTCTAGTGATTATTCTTATAGCTCTTTTCTGTAAAATAAAAATGGGCTTAGTTATACAAGCCCAAAACCAGAAAAGTTGGCACGTTGTGCAAATCGCAAATAAAAACAGAATACAATGACTTGCAAATCTTTTTCAACCCATATTCAACTGAATAGAATGCAAAGACAATATATTTAATGTTCGAACGGAGAAACTTTATTTTGTTTTGCAAATAACCATTAACTTAGAATTCAATGGCAGCAACACATTGCAAAAAAGTTGGCACAGGGACATATTTACCACTGTGTTACATCGCCTTTCCTTTTAACAACACTCAGTAAACGTTTGGGAACTGAGGAGACCAATTTTTGAAGCTTTTCAGGTGGAATTCTTCCCCATTCTTGCTTGATGTACAGCTTAAGTTGTTCAACAGTCCGGGGTCTCCGTTGTCGTATTTTACGTTTCATAATGCGCCACACATTTTCAATGGGGGACAGGTCTGGACTGCAGGCAGGCCAGGGGAGGACCCGCACTCTTTTGCTACGAAGCCACGCTGTTGTAACACGTGCAGAATGTGGCTTGGCATTGTCTTGCTGAAATAAGCTGGGGCGTCCATGAAAAAGACGTCGCTTGGATGGCAGCATATGTTGCTCCAAAACCTGTATGTACCTTTCAGCATTAATGGTGCCTTCACAGATGTGTAAGTTACCCATGCCTTGGGCACTAATGCACCCCCATACCATCACAGATGCTGGCTTTTGAACTTTGCGCCTATAACAGTCCTGATGGTTCTTTTCCTCTTTGGTCCGTAAGACACGACGTCCACAGTTTCCAAAGACAATTTGAAATGTGGACTCATCAGACCACAGAACACTTTTCCACTTTGCATCAGTCCATCTCAGATGAGCTCGGGCCCAGCAAAGCCGGCGGCGTTTCTGGATCTTGTTGATGAATGGCTTTTGCTTTGCATAGTAGAGCTTTAACTTGCACTTACAGATGTAGCGACGAACTG
>JBBPBX010084574.1:0-15274 GCA_038048925.1 Garcialebias charrua
TGATCAGATGATGTCAGCACCTGAGAAGGAGCATAAGGTTGAAGTAGGTCAGAGAGGTATGAGGGTGCGAGGCCTTTAATGCACTTAAAGGTTTGCAGAGTTTTAAAATCAGTTTTGACATGCACATGGAGCCAGTGAAAGGAGGACAAAACTGGTGAAATATGATCAAAACTACGAGTTCCTGTTAATAGTGGAGCTGCAGCATTTTGAATGAGCTGGAGATGTGAAAGGGACTGACCCCAACATAAAGCGTGTTACAGTAGCGTAGCCGGGTTGTAATCAAAGCATGGACTGTTTTTTTCAAGGTCAGATCTGATCAACATGAACTTAAACTTGGCTATCTGCCTTAACTGGAAGAAACTTTTCTGTAGAACAGAGTTAATCTGTTTATTAAACTTAAAATCAGAGTCTAACCATCCCAAGAGTCATAACAGACTGCTTAAGATAAGGCTGAAGAGAGTCCAGGTTAACAGGAACAGAGACTGCAGCAGAGCTAGGACTAAACACGACTTCAGTTTTCTGATTGTTGAAACTTAAAACATTTGAAGCCATCCATGCCTTGATGTCATCAAGACCTTTTAACAGAGGATGAATGGATCAAGAACTGTTGGGCTTTAAGGGCAGATACCGGTAAATCTGACTGTCATCAGCGTAACAATGAAGTGAAAGGCCATGTTTTTTCAGGATAGACTCCAAAGAGAACAGATTAGTGAAAACAAAATGTAATAATTGTTGCCCTGATGCATGCTCAATAATCCAGGTAGAAAAATCTAAAAAAAAAGCTAAGTCTGGTCCTCTGGACATTCAAAAAACAAAACAAAGCAAAAAAATTGTAGAAACGTTTCGTCTTTTGTCCGAAAGACGAAACGTTTCTACAATTTTTTTGTTTTGTTTTTTGAATGTCCAGAGGACCAGACTTAGCTTTTTTAGGTAATAATTGTTGGTTCATTTGTAGTCTGTTTTTATTCCACATGGTGGGGATGTGTGCAGTAAATGTGTGTAACACCTTGACCTGCATTGTCAGATTTCTCTCGGGGACATTCAGTCGAACTACTTGTTGACGACGTCCGAGAATGAGCTGGGGGTGGTGGTGGCACACAGTGAAGCAGGTAAATGAATATTCTGAATGAACACCGGGTGGCGCAAGTTGGTGAAGAATTCAAGTTGTTTATTTGTCATATGCAAGGTTAACACAGGGTTAACAGTATAATGAAATGCTTAGGATGAGAAGAACCGATTTGACCCGCTAAAAAAAAAATCAAAGAACAAACCAACAAGGAAATACAAAAAGCATGCAATAAGGGTACCGTACACAAAAAACTACTGACAAATGGGAGAAAATTATTTTTTGTTTCCCAAACACCAGTAATGTGTATTGTTGGAATAATAAAATGACTTCTCTTATATTATCTGGTAGAAAGTATTAGTTATGTCTTGCAGATATAACTTTATCGTCTGCTTTAGTTTCATATTATGAGCTGATAAAAATGCTAAATTATATTGCTCAGGGTTTGAGGTAAAACAAAAGAAACTCAACAAGACAAAGATCTATGGGGACTCAACTAAATTTGAATTAAAAGCCATCATAAAGAGTTGTCAGGGTTTTATAAAAGAATGTTCGGGTGCATCTAAAAAAATTAGAATATTGAAAATGTTCAATAGTTTTTGTCAAACGTTTCAGAAGGTGAAACTAATGTATAGATTCATCATTACACAGTTAAATGCTTCAAACCTGTGTTTCTTGTAATTTTGGTAAAATTTTGTAAGATTTACGGTAGTTTTGGCACTTTGACAAAATGATAGAAACAGATTTGGACAACTGTGGATGTTTTATTTTAAAAGCCTTCAGATGTATTTAGGGCTACTTTTGACATATTAGTCGTTAAAAAAACATTAGCTGACTTGTTTCTTTTTAGCAGACTATATAGGATGCAAATTATATTTTAAGATAAGTGATGTATTTTTATAAATTTGTTGTTTTTCAAATAAAATAAATCAGGATTTTGTTTATAAGACAAAATAACTTTTTTAATTAAAAAAGTGTCTTCTAAAGACATTCAGTTTCAGGAAGATGGATGGATGAATGGATGAATGAATGGAAAAAGATAACCTGTACATGCACAGGCTGGTATGGAGTACTACATTCATGATTTAACCCATAAATATATGTATACAGTGCATACACACATCTAAGCATACATACACATATACATGTGTATAGTATACATGTGTACATGTATATACCGTACATACAGAACATGTTATTCTGAAGTCTTTAAAAAAGTTCACACAAAAAGTTCTTGAATTTGACTTTAAGAAATGTATTTAAGGAATAAGGAATTTATTAACAGAAGTTTTTTTAAAATTATACACTGTTGTAATATTTAAATTTGCTCGTGTTATTTCAACCATATGTTCTTTGAACCAGGTGCTCAGATGATTCCCATCAGCTGGTGTGAGATGCAGTGTCCGTGGACACGGGTCAAGGAGTTCAGGAAAGTGGCGCGCGTGCAGCCTGAGTATCTGCAGGCATGAGAGCCTAGAAAGTCTTCTCCACACCACTTGGAACACACAACTTCTTCCTTCATCAAGACCCCCCCCGCCCCCAGCCGTAGTGTGTCTGGGTGACATGTAATCCATTGGCTACTCCTGATTTGATGTGTTGTCTGTAAATAGCTGCTCCGCTGCACATTTTGTCACCGTTTCATTGTGCTCGATTGAACAGCGATCAAGCTGTAAATGCTTTTAGATTCTTAAGAATGGATTTACATTTTTTTGCGAACAGAAGTCCTAAGAGCATGGGAAGTAAGTTTCCATTGAAGTCAGTGACTAATTAAGGTAGAAAAGCTGCAGAAAGTGAACTGCACGTTTCTGTCAACGTCCAGCTGATGATAAAGATGTTTATTTTCTTAACAGAGCAGTACAGTATTAGAAAGGCCATTGCTAAATCTGACGTTTGGTGCAGCTGCTTTGTAAGGAGTATTGAAGTACTGTACACGTGATAAGTCAAATTCTTGCTTTCCAGCACATAACGGACTGTTTTTGAGCCAACAGTAGGCAAGCTAGTAAGTTTCATGTTTATTATAATGAAGCTAATATTTTCTTATTCTTCATAAGTGCAGCAATGAAAATAAACTGTCAAAGTTTCTGTCTGTTCATTTTTACTGTTTAATGATTCCGTCAAGTGTTTTACTTTGCGTTTTCAGTTTGAGACATTCCTTTTATATTTCAGACTTGTTTAGAATTATTTTCTTTTCCTGGTTATTTTTTGCATTCTTAATTAGTTCTGCTTACTTTTATGTTTTATCTTTCATATACAGTATTCATCTTATTCAGATGAACACTAACGTAAAGTTTTTATAATGTTTATACTTGATTTTTTTTTTCATATTTACCCATACACTTGTTACTTCCAAAATACAGTATTGTTTGCTTCCAGCTACAGCTCTGTTTTTAGCTATCATTTTACTACTTTCCTACCATCTTGCTAACTTTTTGTTACTGTTCTTCTACTTTCATATTCTGTTCTACTTTACATTCAACCTTTATTTAGACAGATAAGTCACACTGAGATCTGCTTAGACAGCCAAAAAGTTCTTTCAGCTATTGTTCTACCTAGCTACGCTGGTGAAGATTCTCAGTCATCCAGGACATGATAAAATCAAGAAAAGGTGTTCAATAAGACACTTTGATGAAGGGCGAAATGTCTTCTGCTACAAATAAAGTCCAGTTTCTTATTGAACACTTTTATTTAACAGATACTGTTAAGGTGTGAAGTGTGATTGGTCAATCTACATATGTATGTGTGTGTGTGTCTTCTCTCAGCTTGTAAAGCATTGGTGTGATTTTTCAATTTACATACATTAGGTTTGTGTGGGTGGTCGTGGGTGTCCTCAGCATTTATAACTTCACTCTCGGTCTGCTCTTAAGGCTGGTTTATACTTCTTGTCACACGTCTTTAACCCCCGTTGAGTGAAAAAAGTTGCGCAACTTCCATCTACACTCCCGCTGCGATCCCCCGGTGACAGCTGTCCTATACTGTACATTGCCCCCAGTCAGCACTGCGAGACGCGGAGGATGCGGCTCGGAGCGTGTGATTGGTTCAAAGTTTGTGGGCGTTTTTTGTTTGGATGTCAATATATGGTGTATCACACCGCTACTCTTCCAGAAGCCGGTTTTTGTTTTTGCTTTGACATGGATAGTTTTGAAGAGAAACTCGCCGAGGCGGTCCGGAGTGGGGATCCTGGCGGGACCAATCCAGTTCCGTTATACCTTGCAATGGCTGGACACATACATTAAACACCAAGGACGACTACAAACATTACAACAGCCGACATAAGAAAATATGGACCTTGAAATAGCAACACGTCTCGGTGGTTTACTGGAAACGCGTAGGGTTACCGCTCCAAAGCTTTTCTCGACTCGGGTTCGAATCTCACCTGGTTGAACTTATTTTACGTTTGTCTTTACTGGATAAAAAAAAGGAGTTAATATGCCTGTTTAACACAAACTCCTTTTTTAAAAGACAAACGTAAAATAAGTTCAACCAGGTGAGTCGAGAAAAGCTTTGGAGCGGTAACCCGACGCGTTTCCAGTGAACCACCGAGGCGTGTTGCTCGTTCAAGGTCCACATTTCCTTTAAACGAACCGCCCCTCATGAAATCCTGGCTACGCCCATGATAACAGACTCACAAATCGAGGTAATGGAGCCTATCATTATATTAAATCCGTTTGTCCTGATAAAACATGCAGTGGGAGTGCGCGTGACGTATGCAGTGGGAGGGAAGAGGGAGGGATTACTATAATGTATCCCCCACGTCTTTTACAAGTATAAACACTCAATGCGGTCGGTGACACACGCAATTACATCATCGCTGGGCCGCAGCCGCACGTCTTGCATGAAGTATAAACAAGGCTTTAGAATTGAGAAAGCCTTTTGGATGAAGGGCGAAACGTCTTCTGCTACAAATAACGTCCAGTTGTTTCTTATTGAACACCTTTTTATGATTACCTTTAGCTACAGTTCTATTTTCAGCTACAGTTTTTAGCTATTCTGCTACTTTCAGCTACAGTTCTGCTACTTTCTTTCTAGCTTTGCTTTTTTGCTTGTGGCCAGCGTTTTGCCAATCTTCGCTGCTTTTAGCTAGCATTTAGCTCCTTTTAGCTTTAACAACTGTTTTAGCTTATTCAGCAGTCACTAAGCACTTGGCATTTTTACGGAAAACACCATTTCTTTTTTGTTTTTTAACACCAGTTCAGACAGTAAAAACATTTTTGGTTTTTGTAAATTTATTTCAAAAAGCAAGAAATCTTTATAGAAGCAGCATTTTCACACAACAGTGGAAGTGTGCTCGTTTTTTCACTACTTAATGAAGTCTAGTTTCTCTACAGAGGGATTCTGTGTACAAAGTGGACAACTTGTAATTTGTTATTTACAACATCTGTAAGTTTAATCCTCCAGCGGAGCCAGTGATCAGATTCATCATTAAATGTTTTTGTACAAATATGCACCTCATTAGTCGTCGAAGCGAACTGATCGACTGGCGTTGATGTCGATGGAGAACTTATTGTTAGACGGGCCAGTAAACCCGAGCCCTGCCCCTCTGTTACTGAAGTCCATTCTTCGTGAGTGGGCTCGCTCATACTCTCCCAGAAGCCCTTGCTGCAGCTGCTGCTGTGCATCCTTCCCCAGTGCCATGTTGCTTCCTCCAGCTGTGGACACACCTGGCTGGAAGCCCTTTTTGAAGCCCCCCATCAGCCGCAGAAACTTCTGCTGCTGTTTGGAGCTGTCGAACTGAGCAGTATTCCACTGGCCCAAACCCTGACGGAACAGAAACATTGGGAAGAAAAATATTAATATTTGGAGCATTTAGAGGTTTACTTTCATCTTGCGCATAAAATCTCAGATACTAAGACGATTACTGCCGTATATTTATGAACTTTTTTAATCCTTATACTTCTGTATTAAATAGCTTGTTGCATATTTTTTAGGGATGCAGGAAAAAAAACGATTTTTTAAAGAATCTAGATTCTTAGTCCTGGCGAATCAGAATCGATTCGAAAAGCCCCAAAATCATTTTTTTTTAACATTAAAACCCAAAAGATAAAGAAAATAAAACCATATCTCATAGTATATGAAAGAATACATAAAATGAAAGGTGGCAGAAAGAAGAAGAAATCTTATTTTATCTGCCCCTTTTTTCAAAAACAAAACAAGTTCAAACAATCAATTCAAACAATAATCTTCTATAAGTAACAGAGCAAAAAGCTAACCTAATACTGGTTATTTAAGTTACAGAATTTAATGCATTCCTGTATTATTTGTTCCTATTTTTGGTATAAATATCAAACGATGCAAAAAATTTGATACAATAAGGAACCTAAAATTATTGTTTTAAATAAATGTTCTATTTGTTTACATTGTTGTTTAATGTTTTCAGTTTAAAATTATTGTTTTAAATAAATGTTCCATTTGTTTACATTTTTGTTTATTCTTTTCAGCTTGTCAGTTACAAAACTGAAACTAAATTTATGACCATTTTAATAGAACAATTGTTTCTGAATCGAAAAATCGATTTTGAATCGAATCATGACACCAAAAATCGGAATCAAATCAATTCTCCAGACACAGATTCGCACCCCAGATATTTTCATAACAAAACACTTTACTCAAGATTGCAGAGGTTTACTTGTGGTTCCTAAAGTTCCTAAACGTAGAATGGAAGGCGGAGTTTTCAGCTGTCAGGCTGTTATCACTTGTGAAACCAACTTCCAGTTTATTTGTTATTTCATTTTTTGCACAAAAAAGAAACAACACACAAAGGAAGAGATTAAAAAAAATGTGCAGGTCATATAAATCCACAATGAGCTTACAGCCCCATCCTCCGAAAATATTAAAGAAAAAAAATCATAAATGCTTTGTACATAGCTTACATATTACTTTAAACACAAACAAACTCAGGACAGTGTTACACTTTTACTATTTTATGCTTATGTTTATTAAATGTTTTAGTGTTTAGATGGTTACTGTTGCACCGAGGGACTGAGAGAAACGCAATTTCGGTACTGTGTATGTCCTGTACATATTGCAGTTCTGACAATAAAGTTGACTTTGACTTTGAAATGCAATAAATAGCTCACTAAATTTAAATCGGCCAAAAATATTAAAATAATTTAAAAAATGAAACAAGAATTGTGCGTTAAAGAACTATAAACTTTGTTTCAACTTTCTTTTAAATACAGATCATGTTGTACATGATTCACTTAGTTGTTTTAAACTTTGCTGTTTCTGTCTGACGTAGACTAAAAGATTGTCTTTCATTTTTTGATAAATCCTATACTATACTATATATCCTATACTATATGTTAAAAAAATGTATTTCTTTCTTTTGTTTTTTTCTCTCTTTTGTTTTCTATTGTTTATTGTTTATTTATTGTTTAAGGAAATTCTACCATTGCTGTTCACCGTTCTTTAGTTTTAGCAGGTCGCTTTCGTAAATGAGCCCATGAGGTTCAATAAGATTTACCTGACTAAATAAAGGTTGAATGAATGAATGAATGCTGTAGTTAGGGTTGGCTTGGGTTTCTTGAGCTATTCCTCAGTTCTGCTGCTGTAAACTTAGACTGGTGGAGGACCGACCACATCTGCCACTGCTGATGTCTTTCTCAACTTCATCCATTCTCTTTCGCTTATCCGGGGTCGGGTCGCGGGGGTAGCAGCCTAAGTAATGAGGCCCAGACTTCCCTCTCCCCAGCCACTTGGAGCAGCTCCTCCGGGGGAATCCCAAGGCGTTCCCAGGCCAGCCGAGAAACATAGTCCCTCCAGCGTGTCCTGGGTCTTCCTCTGGGTCTCCTCCCGGTGGGACATGCCCGGAACACCTCACCAGGGAGGCGTCCAGGAGGCATCCTAACCAGATGCCCGAGCCACCTCAACTGGCTCCTCTCGATGTGGAGAAGCAGCGGCTCTACTCCGAGTCCCTCCCGGATGACTGAGCTTCTCACCCTATCTCTAAGGGAGAGTCCAGACACCCTGCGGAGAAAACTCATTTCAGCCGCTTGTATCCGAGATCTCGTTCTTTCGGTCACAACCCAAAGCTCATGACCATAGATGAGGGTGGGAACGTAGATCGATCGGTAAATTGAGAGCTTTGCCTTTTGACTCAGCTCTCTCTTCACCACGACAGACCGGTACAGCGCCCGCTTCACTGCGGACGCTGCACCTATCCGCCTATCGATCTCACGCTCCAGTTTTCCCTCATTCGTGAACAAGATCCCGAGATACTTAAACTCCTCCACTTGGGGCAGGACCTCCTCCCCGACCCGGAGAGGGCATGCTACCCTTTTCCGGCTCAAGACCATGGCCTCGGATTTGGAGGAACTGATCCTCATCCCGGCCGCATCACACTCGGCTGCAAACCGCTCCAGCAAAAGCTGTAGATCACGATCTGATGAAGCCAATAGGACCACATCATCTGCAAAAAACAGAGAAGCGATTCTAAGGCCACCAAAACGGATCCTCTCAACACCTTGGCTGCGCCTAGAAATTCTGTCCATAAAAGTTATGAACAGAATCTGTGACAAAGGGCAACCTTGGCGGAGTCCAACTCTCACTGGAAACGAGCCTGACTTACTGCCGGCAATGCGGACCAAGCTCTGACACCGGTCGTACAGGGACCTAACAGCCCATATCAAAGGGCCTGGTACCCCATACTCCCGGAGTACCCCCCACAGAACCCCCCGAGGGACGCGGTCGAATGCCTTCTCCAAGTCCACAAAGCACATGTAAACTGGTTGGGCAAACTCCCACGCACCCTCCAGGACCCTGCTGAGGGTGTAGAGCTGGTCCAGTGTTCCACGACCAGCACGAAAACCACACTGCTCCTCCTGAATCCGAGGTTCGACTATCCGACGGACCCTCCTCTCCAGAACCCCTGAATAGACCTTACCAGGGAGGCTTAAGAGTGTGATCCCCCTATAGTTGGAACACACTCTACGGTCCCCCTTTTTGAATAGGGGAACCACTACCCCAGTCTGCCAATCTAGGGGAACTGCCCCCGATGTCCACGCAATATTGCAGACAACATCCAGAGCCCTAAGGAACTCCGGGCGAATCTCATCCACCCCTGGGGCCCTGCCACCGAGGAGCTTTTTAACCACCTCAATGACCTAAGCACCAGAGATTGGAGAGCCCGACCCAAAGTCCCCAGGCTCCGTTTCCTCAGTGGAAGACGTGCCAGTGGGATCGAGGAGGTCTTCGAAGTATTCTGCCCACCGACTCACAGCATCTCGAGTTGAGTTGTGTTGGTGGCTTACCGCTTAGCTATGACGTTGTGATTGCTGCAGAATGTGGTCTGGCATTATCTTGTTGAAAAATGCAGGGTCTTCCCTGAAAGAGATGACGTCTAGATGGGAGCATATGTTGTTCTAGAACCTGAACATAGTTCTCTGCATTAATGGTGCCTTTCCAGACATGCAAGCTGCCCATGCCACAAGCGCTCATGCAACCCCATACCATCAGTGATGCAGGCTTCTGAACGGAGCGTTGATAACAACTTGGGCTATCCTTGTCCTCTCTGGTCCGGATGACATGGCGTCCCAGTGTTCCATAAAGAACTTCAAATCGTGACTCATCTGACCACAGAACAGTCTTCCATTTTGCCACACTCCATTTTAAATGACCCCTGGCCCAGTGCAAACGTCTGAGCTTGTGGAGCTTGCTTAGAAATGGCTTCCTCTTTGCACTGTAGAGTTTCAGCTGGCAACGGCGGATGGCACGGTGGATTGTGTTCACTGACAATGCTTTCTGGAAGTATTCCTGAGCCCATTCTGTTATTTCCTTGACAGTGGCATTCCTGTTTGAGGTGCAGTGACGTTTAAGGGCCCGGAGATCACGAGCATCCAGTAGAGTTTTACGGCCTTGACCCTTACGCACAGCGATTGTTCCAGATTCTCTGAATCTTTTGATGATGTTATGCACGGTTGATGATGATAACTTAAAAGTCTTTGCTATTTTACGCTGGGTAACACCATTCTGGTATTGCTGCACTATCTTTCTGCGCAACAATGGTGGAATTGGTGATCCTCTTACCATCTTGGCTTCTGAGAGACACTGACACTCTGAGAAGCTCTTTTTATACCCAATCATGTTGTCAATTGACCTAATTAGTGTTAATTGGTCTTCCAGCTGTTCGTTATATGCTCAATTTCCTTTTTCCAGCCACTTATTGCTACTTGTCCCAACTTTTTTGGGATTTGTTGACACTGTGAAATTTTGAATCAACATATTTTCCTTTAAAATGTTACATTTACTCAGATTAAACTTTTGATCTGTCATCTATGTTCTATTACGAATAAAATATTGACATTTGCCATCTCCACATCATTGCATTCAGTTTTTATTCACAATTTGTTCAGTGTCCCAACTTTTTTGGAATCCGGTTTGTAAATAATGTCTGAATGTCCTGAGATGACGTTTGTTGAAGTGGTGCAATATAAATACACAGAATTGATCGAATTGGATTGGATTACAGAGACGTGAGCCTAATTAATATCCTTATCAACATGTACAGTACATCCACTGGACTGTAGTTCATATTGCACCTATGAATCTGAACAAGTATGAACAACAGAACATACAAGGCTGCTCTTAAAAATACAGACTGTAATACGAACATAGCCTGGAAGTCTGAATCTCTGTAACACCATCGTGTTTAATTCTTGATTTGTGAAAATTTGACACCAACTTTTTTAAGTTAACGAGTGAATTTAGGGAAGACCACAACACTGACCGTTGGTTTTTGTGGCTGAGAAGCCTCGTCGACCTCCATTTGTAGAGCTTTTCTTCTCTCCTATAACAAACACATGATTGAGCTTGAATGCAAAAATATATATATTTTACAACAAATTGAACCTTTTGTAAATATAAAATGGTACCACTGTAGTGTTAAGTTAGACATTCAAACTAAACATCGAGTTTATACAGTTATAAGATTCAGTGACTAGAATAATTTTGATTTAATTATTTCACAATTCTTCAACACTTCCAGAACTTAAAAAGACTGAACTTCTTTATCCAAAGTTTTCAAATGGTCCCAAACAAGAAAACAGATGTGAAATCTTTTCTCAGTAATAGTTTGGAGCAAACAATCAGATCTCAGTTTGATGAAAATAAGCTCTATTTTTAATTTAAAACGGAGTCAGGTGAATGCAGTTCTTTGGATGGTTTAGACACTTTTTGGCCTTTTATCAGGAAGTTATAAGTTCTGTTGTTAGAGCCAAAGCAGAAAGTCACTGATGCATTGTGGACATGAAGGAACACGACTTGTAAAAACTCTACGGCTCAACAACATTCAGGTCAGAGGGGAAACTAATTTTACTGCAGCAGTCTGAGGTACAGCAGTCCCTCACTACTTCGCGGTACAGGACACGATCGTCAACTTTAATATTACGTGGTTGGGACAGTACGGGATACTGTACAGTAAAAAGTTAACGAAAACATAAAACTCTTCAGACAGGCGCCGCCATTTTGTAGTTTTCTCTCAGTAAACCTCCACTGTATTCCTGGTCATAATGACCACATTTCCCAGAAGGCAACAGGGCCCCGCCCAGAACAAGAGGGAAAGTTTTGATCCGATTGGCGCCGAGCAGATGCAGAGAAGCTGCACTGAACCCACCGAATCGGACCAGAACTGGAGCAGAACCAGACCTCCAGGCCCATCGGTGAATCTTGAGAGCCAGCAGCCCACGAGAACTTCTGAGCATGGATGCACCGCCGTAGGTCGAAGGCTGTTTTCTAGGGATGCACCGATAAATCGGCCGGCCGATCGATCGGCTCCGATTTCCTTAATTTGGGGAGATCGGTGATCGGCCGATCTTTAAATGAGAAGCCGATTTTATCTACCGATTTTATCTGCCTCAGCAAAGGTTGGAAAATCCTGAAAATTTAGGGTGCATTTTGACCTTTTAACACCTGAAAATCAGTATCGGCCAAAATCGGAATCGGCAGGTCAGACTTTCTAAAAATCGGTAATCGGTGATCGGCCAGAGAATTGAAATCGGTGCACCCCTACTTTTTCTTAGCCCAGCAGCTGGACATTTTTCATCCAGACTTGGGCTCAATAGACCACCTACGGTCCCGCGCAGGCCAATCGAAGGTCTACTTGCCCCACAAAATGCACTTTGGCGCTCAAGAGAAGCACTGAACCGAACCAGAAGCAGACCTCCAGACCCATCAGTGAATATTGAGAGCTCGTAGCCCGTCCACATGGACCTCTGAGCGGGGACGTGCACTGAAGGTCCAGTGGTCCATCTGGAGTTTTTCATCTTTTTCAACCGGTCGACGTGGACCTCCAAGCAGGGACACACTGGTTAAGTAAAAATTATAAGCTACTGTACATATAAATATGTATATAAGTACCGGTATGTAAAAGTTTAGAAAAATTGATTGTGGGCTTCGTTGATGCAGAGTAGGTCTGAAGAAACAGAACTGAGTCAGACCGGAACCGAGAGCTGTCGCTGTTCTGCAGAGCCCTGTGAGTAAAATTTAGAAGCAACATATACAGTACTGTACGTATATACATATACAGTACTGTGTACATACTTACTGTACGTATGTTGTTAAACTTAGTAGGACCTGGCATCCACGTACAGGTATGTGGACATTACAGGAATAATGCATGTCATGCAAGAGTTCGGGTCTTAGGAATTAAGAGTTTAGAACATTGCAAGAATGCGGGAAGGGTTTCTAAAGCCTTAAAATATGTACCGGTATTATTTATTTATGTATTTTTCTTCTTTCGGCTGTTCCCTTCTTCAGGGATCACCACAGAGACTTGGCGATTGTTTTTACACCAGATGCCCTTCCTGACACAACCACAGACCACTGAGCTACCACAGCCTCTGTGTGGATCAGAGAGCTGACATCAAGTGTGCCCGGAGGAGCAAATGGTGGAGGTTAAGGGCCTTGCTCAAGGGCCCAGCGTGGGGCAAATGAGGGTGGAGGCAGGTGTAGGTGCTTCACCTATCCACCCACATTTTAAGGATGTCGGTACCAAGAGCTGAACCAGCAATCGTTTGATCACAGGCCCACCTTCTTCAACCTCTGTGCTACCACTCCCTAAAGCCTTAAAATACACTGCCTAGACAAAAAAAAAAAGTTGCCACCTGAATCTAATTAAGCAAATAGTTTCGAGCCTCCTATTGGATAATTACTGCATGGGTGATTATATTTCAACTGGCAACAAGTTATTTAACCCCAACTGGTGCAATGAGTTGCTTCTCATTTCTTAAACAACCATGTCAAAGACACGTCAGTCTGTTTGAGAAGGGTCAAATCATTGGCATCAAGCAGAGAAAACATTAAGGAAATTGCAGAAACTAGTAAAATTGGGTTAAGAACTGTCCAACGCATTATTACAAACTGGAAGGATAGTGGGGACACATAGTCTTCGAGGAAGAAATGTGGCCGGAAAAAAAAATCCTGAATGATCGTGATCGGTGATCACTTAAAACGTTTGGTGAAATCAAATCGAAGAAAAACATCTGCAGCTCTCAGGGCGTAAAGTAAGAGCATTTCCACACACAATGTGAAGGAAAATCATGGGATTGGGGCTGAACAGCTGTGTAGCCTTAAGAAAACCACTCATCAGTGAGGCTAACTGGATAAAAAATGGCTTCAATTTGCTAGGGAGCATAAAGATTGGACTCTGGAGCAATGGAAGAAGGTCATGTGCTCTGATGAGTCCAGATTGACCCCGTTCCAGAGTGATGGGCACATCAGGGTAAGAAGAGAGGCAGGTGAAGTGATGACCCATCATGCATAGTGCCTAGTCATTAATGCAAGATCTTGGTGACAAATTAATGCAAAACTGGATGGAAATAGAACTTGTGACATTGCAGAAGCTTATTGAAACAATGACACAGCAAATACATGCTGTAATCAAAGCTAAAGGCGATCCAACAAAATATTAGTGTGACCTTTGTTTTTGGTGGCAACTTTTTTTTGTGGCCAGGCTGTGTATGTATAAATACTAAAATAAATATAATGTTGCTACTTCGTGGAATTTCTGGGTTTGGAACTGAACCCCCGCAATAAACGAGGGACTGCTGTATCTGAAGTCTGGATGAGACGCTTGAACAGGTACAAGTCCCTGAGATGGATACTAACTGAAGTTCCTTCAGGTCTTCCTGGGTAAATAAAAGCCACACAAACATGTATGTTGTGTATAAATGTCCATTTCCTGATGAGCCGTTATGTAAATAAAGCTTTTTGTTTACCTGATTAATGTTGACCTCGTCAGTGTTTCCACTCTTCTTCGATATGAAAACGACGTCCACCGGAGAAACCACCTGCAACAAAAACCACCTTTCTCTGACCTTTCTATAAATAAACCCTCTGACAGTAGAACATGACGACGTCTCTCACCTCTGAGTCTTTCTGTTCTTTCAGCTTTTTCTTTTTTCTTACACCAGCCTCCGACACATCATTGATGTCCTGCTCCACTTTAACTTTCGTCCTTTTGTTTCTCTTCCTGTGTGCGTCAGCGGCGTGTGTCACGTTATCTTCACGGCTCTGCACGTCCTCCTCAACATCATGCTCCTGAAGCTTTGCTTTTTTCTTCTTCTTTTTCTTCTTCTTCATCTCCTCTTCTTGCACACCTGAGGCCGTTCTACACCTTTTCTTTTTGCTTTCTGTCTTCACCTCTGCTTCCTCGTCGTCTTCTTCTATAAATTTGTCTCTTTTCTTCCTGTGACTTTTGTCTTCAACCACTTTTTTCTTCTGGCTTTTCATCTTGGCTGCTTCGTTCTTCGCCTCTTTTTTCTTCTTCTTCTTCTTTTTCAAGTTTACCTCCTCAACTTCAACCTGCGGTGTTTCTAACGTCACTCCGTTTTCCTCGACTTTAGCTTTCTTTTTGTTTTTTGTTTCCGTCACATCTGTAGTTACAGCGTTTCCCTTCTTCTTTTCTTCAACACATCCCTCAGTCTGCTCTAGTTTTTTTACTTTCTTGTTTTTCTTTCTAATCTCCTTTTCAATAAGTTGTTCCTCTTCTTCATTTGTATTCTCCAATTTGATTTGTTCAGATTTATTTACTTTCTTCTTCTTCTTTCTTTTTTCTTTATTTACACCCTCCTGAACAGTTTCTACTTCATCCTCCATCTGCTTCTTCTTTTTGCTCACACTTTTGTCTTCCTCATCCCTGTCACTGACGTCAAGTTTCCTCGTTTTCTTCTTCTCGTCCTGCTCAACACTTTGATCCCAACATGTCTCTTGTTTCGC
>JBBPBX010084575.1:0-15273 GCA_038048925.1 Garcialebias charrua
TGAGTCAGACCGACTGACCTACAGTCCAATTATGTATCATTATCAGGAGACACAAACTGATCTAATTTACTGCAACAGCTCCCATTCACATAGATGGATTACAAAGAGCAGGCCGACACCCCCACCCCCATTCAACACTTAAACAAATATGAATCATATGCCTTCTTTTCAGAGGGTTTGTGTTCATGTTTCTTTCTTGGGATTTTTTTCTTGCACATAAATCACGAGGAATTCCTGCAGAGCTCTAAACATTCAGAATCCTGACATTTCATCCAAATAGGAGGTGCAGTTTAGTTTAGCTTACAACACTTTAAACCTGACATACGTTGTAATTTACACTTTCTGTTATTAATTCCAAATAAAAAAGCACAGAAACAGAACACCAGTTAAGTGTTATGACACGTACAACTCCATGAATCACTTTTTTATAAACAAGCATGCTGTTTGGCTGACCAACTACTTACAAGCATTCAGTCGTTGCTCTTAAAATGTAATTTGAAACTCATAAAAATGTAGTCCAACAACATGTGATGGAGCATTAATAATAATAATAATAATAATGAATTTAATTTATAACGCACTTTTCATTAATGAAAATCTCAAAGTGCTATGAAAATCTCAAAGGGCATTCACAAACAGACCTTTTCAGATTTACACCCACAGGTTTTTACTGGGAGGAAAGACGGAATAAAACTGGTCAAAACAAAACAAGAAAATTTAAGGCCCAGCATTCCTTGAAGGAATGAACATCGCACGCCACCTTTCATGCCAGAGTTTTAAATGAGAGATGACTACCACACACTACATATTGCAAGATGTGAAATACTCAGAGTAGATGTTGAGGATAACTCGGAATCATCGCATAAACTTGATCATATTATCTAAAAAATTAACTGAGTTATCGTCAATTTTGTGTTTGCTAAAATGTATCATCTGTGGCACATATCTTAAACTGAGGTGACTCCAAAGGTTAATCATTCATAGACGTACAGCTATTGGCTGCTTTCTGATAATTTCATTAAATCAGTGCAATGATGTAAAAGCTATTTTGGTAACAGAAAAAAACAGGGTTTATAGTAATGGTTAAAACAAAAGTGTTAGACACAGATCTTGTACAATGTCTCAGAGAATGTGGTGGACAGAGTTGAAGAGTAACAAATTACATTTACACAAGTTACTGTAATTAAACATTAAATTTGTGCATTTTGTACATTTTTTCATTCAACCTTTATTTATACAGGCTAGCCTCGTTGAGCCACGGGGACTCATTTACAAGAGGGACCTGTCTCATTCACACCCAGGGTCAATTTAGAGTTACCAGCCTAACATGCATGTTTTTGGACTGTGGGAGGAAACCGGAGCACCCGGAGGAAACCCACGCATGCACGGAGAGAACATGCAAACTCCACCCAGAAAGGCCCCCGGACCGGGATTTGAACCGGGGACCTGCTCGCTGAGAGGCAGCAGCTCTACCAGTTGTTCCACCGTGCTTTTGTGAGAATTAATTCAGTCCGTTATTTTACTTTTTCTTGACTAGCTTAATTACAGTACATTCATGTAATTTTAATAAATTGTATTTATATTGCACCAATTCACAACAAAAGCCATCTCAGGGCGCTGTACAAAAGTATTCACACACATTATAAATACTAACATTATTTTACTAAGGAAACCAGCAGGCTGTGTTGAATCTTGACTGTTGTGGTCTCCCACCCTGAGCAAGCACATTGGTGACAGTGGAAAGAAAACGTCCTGTTGACAGAACAATATTTCCAGTAGAGCCAGAACCAAGCTAGGATGGGGGACATCTGTCACAGCCAGTTTGTGTTAGAGAGGTCAGGGAAGAGACGGACAAACACAGAATAACTAGTCCATAATGACATTATTTTTATGGGAAGAAAGACAGAAAAACATGTTAATGATAGAAATAATTACAAATATATACAATACAGTATACCTGTATAGAGTATGAACAGTTAAGCAAGTAAATACAGCAGTAGAGTGAAGATATGTAGTCAGTTTGTCACAACTAAGGACAGCACAGAATATCCAAGCCAACCCTAATTATAGGATTTATCAAAAAGTCTTAAGCCCAGTCTTAAAACTGGACAATGTGTCAGCATCATGGACAGAAACTGGAAGTTGGTTCCACAATTCAATTCAATTCAGTTTATTTATATAGCGCCAAGTCACAACAGAAGTCATCTCAGGGAACAGAACAGAAACATTCATATATAAAAAATAATAATTTAACATAATAGAGAGGAGCCTGATAACTGCAAGATCTTCCTCCCATTCTGCTTTTGGAAACTCTAGGGAACATGAGTGAAGTCAAAGTCAAAGTTTCTTTATTTGTCATTCGAACCACATATGGTACATGTGGTGGAACAAAATTGTGTACACAGGTTTTGCAAGATTGAATTAAGGAAAAAATAATCAGACACATGAATCAGCTAGTTTCTCCTTTTACTTTCACTTTCGTTCTTCCTCCCGTCCCCTGCATACAGCAACTTTTAACATACAGTCTTGGAGCGCCCACTGGAGTCCTTTTTTATGCACTAGCACAGTTCAGTTACCTTTTTTTTCTTCTCTCTGGCTCTCGCTCGAGGTGGCTGCTTGCCTTTCCTCTCCTGTTTTTTTCCTTCTTCCTGCTTCGTTCTCTGTGTGTCTGAAGCGCCTGGTACACATCTCACGCATATAAATTAGGATTATGGATCTGGTATCCTGGACGTTCAACGCTATTGACAAGATTTTTTTTTCAACAAAACGACAAGGTCCTGGAGAGCCGGCCTTTACAGCTTTACATGCTGTGGGATACGTCATGGACCCGTGGGGAGTGTGGCGGTTGATGTGCCTCTCAGTCCTGTCTCAGGAGGACGCCGAAGACGTTTAAATATTTGATTTTATGATAGCAGGGACTCTGCTTTTTGGCATCGACAGGGCTCTTTTTTATTGACTATTGAAGAAGTCATCGGCAGCAGTCTTGGCCATGACAAAGCTTCCGAGACAATGGCCCTCATGCACGAACATGTTCGTATTTTTATCCTAAATTTCTCCTACTTTTGTTCGTATGAAGCGTTCGTACGAACATGCCACGTCAGATTCAACAAACACTTCTATCCTTAGGAAAAGTGTGTAAATGGCTGCGCAAATATGATGAATCCCACCTGTTCTATCAACCTGCGCGTGCACGCGGAGAGGTTATTTACATAATCCCCACCCCTCAAAACACCATATAAGGCCACGTTTCCTGCCTTTTGACAGCAGGAAGTGTCCATTCATTCAAAATCAAGAAGTAAAAAGAACTTCACGCGTTCGGAGATTGAAGTTCTGCTCTCAGTCGCGCTGTGGCGCACCGCTACCCCCCCCCCCCGCAAGTGTCGGATGGTCAAATATTTTTAATTTTAGTGTAAACAACTGTGTTACATTATAGTTTCACTTATTCAGAAGAGCTGTGGCGCACCGCTACCCCCCCCCGCAAGTGTCGGATGTGTTTTTGAACAGAAGCATTTTAAAATGTCTCGAAACTACAGTTAACTTCATATTAATATTGTAGTGCATATGTTGTGTCTCCCGTGGGTCGTACAGTATCAGAAATCAAGAATAAATGGTTTGATCTGAAAATGGCTTCAAACAAACGTCTCGCCGCAGCACGGACAGGAGGTGGTCAAGGAATAGTCTGCGTTACCGAGATGGATGGACAATAAATGCCACGCTGCGCAGACGCGTGCCAACATGTTTTGCAGCACAAATGAGTCATGCGCGCTCCTCCTGGTCATCGCGCAACCACATTCTGCAGGTTATATTTCGAATCAGATATAATAATCTATTGCTCCGATGGTGTTTGGCACAGCAGTCCAGCAATAGCATGAAAATCAGTCTTAATTCGTACTTGTTCTGCGGCGGTGTATGGGAATTTTATGTACCTGGGTGTTAATATGAGGAGGGCTTTGATGACCAAGGGGACCCACGTCCGGGCAAGGGAACATTAAATCCATTTATATTATTCTTCATAAGCAGTCTTTGGGTTGCACTTTGTCTGGTCCCTCACCTAGGACCTGTCTGCCTTGGGTGACCCTACTAGGGGCATAAAGCCCCTGACAGCATAGCTCCTAGGATCATTGGGACACTCAAACCCCTCTACCACGGTAAGGTGGCAGCCCACGGAGGGGGAGATGGAACCTAGGAGACATTGATGCTTTGGATGAAAACTACTATTTTTGACAATTCAACTCAACACGACAAAAACAGTCCAAACTTAAATCAGGCTTTAAGAATACTTCTAAAGCTGTTTATGTCAGACAGAGTCAGAGAACGTTTTATTGTCATGTCAGCTATGTACAAGTACATATTGAAATGAAACTCTGTTCCCTAGGATCACGGTGCAACACAGAACATCCATCCATCCATTCTCTTCCGCTTATCTGGGGTCGGTGTTGCAGGGATAGTAGCCTAAGTAGGGAGGCCCAGACTTCCCTCTCCCCAGCCACTTGGGCCAGCTCCTCTGGGGGGATCCCAAAGTGTTCCCAGGCCAACCGAGAAACAGTCCCTCCTGCGTGTCTGGCTCTGCCCTTGCACCTGGTGATGAATACAATTTGTTCTACACACTTTAACTCCTGCTCACTTGAATATCTGGCACCAAACATTGAGGTTCACTTCCCAGTTAAAGTCCAGTCCAGAAAAAAACCAATATCGGAAACTACAAGCATTCAAATCCTTCAGCAAAGGGGGGACAGCAATGAATTGCTTGTTTCAATGATAAAAATGAAATTGTTAATAGATTTAATCAATATTTTGTGAAGGTTGGAACAAACCTCACAGCTAAAATTCCTAAAGTTGATAAAAATGTTAACTATTTAATTGAATACCCTGATGCATGCTCAATAATCCAGGTAGAAAAATCCAAAAAAGCTAAGTCTGGTCCTCTGGACATTCAAAAAACAAAACAAAACAAAGCAAAAACAAAAACAAAAAAAAAACTGTAGAAACGTTTCGTCTTTCGTCCGAAAGACTTCCTCAGTCTGAGAAGCTGTGTTCAGCTCAGTCTCAGTATTTAATTGAAGATTGCTTATACAGTATGCTCCTTAATGGAACTAATAGTGAAGAAATTCTGACTATAGTTAATAAATTTGCGGACAAAAAAATGCAAGGATTATATGGATATGGATATGACGTTCATGAAGGATATAATAGGTCATGTAATTGAGCCATTTACATATATACGTAGTTTGTCATTTACAACAGGAGTATTTCCAGATCAAATGAAAGTGGCGAAGGTGGTTCCTCTTTTTTAAAATAATTACAGACTGATATCCTTGTTACCACAGTTTTCAAAAATATTAGAAAAACTATTTGTTATTAGATTGGATAAATTTGTTGAAAAACATAATATTTTATCTGTCAATATCAAAGTCAAAGTCAAAGTCAACTTTATTGTCAGAACTGCAATATGTACAGGACATACACAGGATTGAAATTGCGTTTCTCTCAGTCCCTCGGTGCAACAGCAACCACCTAAACACTAAAACACTGAAACATTTAATAAACACAAGCACAAAATAGTAAAAGTGTAACACTGTCCTGAGCCTTTGCATAGCAGTATAAAAGTATGAACATTTACACCAACACTAAAACACCAAACATTTAACGAACATAAGCATAAAATGAAACAATAAAAGTGTAATACTGTCCTGAGTTTTTGCATAGTAGTATAAAAAGTATAAAAAGTATATCTATAAAATAAACTGAAGGTTCTAGCATTGACATTTGCAAAGAGTGGCAAAGCAGAATATGAGTTAATGTACACAGTATATGCATGAGGCAGTTGACGTTGGTATAGAGGCAAAGCGGCACATGCAGTAAGGCACATAAGGCACATTGGGCATCCTTAAAAAAGGCTAGTGAGAGAATACTGTATATGTATCAGCAGTAATGTAGATACAAAAGTAGTGTAAATGTAAACCGCAGCAACAAATGCAAACAGCATTTGTATGGGTTCAGAGCATGAATTAATTCATATATGGATATGGGTTCAGAGCAAAGAATTCCACATCTATGGCTCTCACGGAATTAATTGAAAAAGTAACAACTGCTGTTGATCATAAACAAAACTGTGTTGGTGTGTTTGTTGATTTAAAAAAGCATTTGATACTGTCGATCACACTATACTCCTTGATAAGTTACATAGGTATGGTATTAGAGGATTGGAGCTGCAATGATATGTAGTTACTTGAGGGAAAGAACACAGTTTGTTCAGATGGATGATGTGAAATCTGATCACAGCACTTTTACATGCGGAGTTCCTCAAGGATCGGTGTTGGGACCTAAGTTGTTTATTCTGTATATAAATGATTTGGTAAAGGTTTCTGGTCTCCTTAAATGCATTTTATTTGCTGATGATACCACATTTTTTAGTTTTGGTAAAAGTATTGAAAAGACAATGGAATTAATGATGACTGAACTTGATAAAGTTCAGTTCTGGTTCAAACTTAATAAACTATCATTGAATTTAGATAAAACCAGTTATATGATATATAGTAATAAAAATAAATCTATTGATGTTTCATTTAAAATTGATGGCTCTGAGATTTATAGAGTTGAAGAGGCGAAATTCTTGGGTGTCATAATTGATGACAAATTGTCTTGGAAACAACATATAAGTCATGTTAAAATGAAAATATCTAAATCTATTGCAATATTTTATAGAGTTAGGGATCTATTGAATGAAAAGGCACTGTATTTGTTGTATAATACAATTATTGTTCCACACTTGATTTATTGTATTGGCGTTTGGGGAAAGGCGTGTAAATCAATTACAAAGCCTATTTTTGTTTTGCAGATAAAAGTTGTTAGAATTATTACTAGAAAACATTATCGTCATTCATCAAGTATATTATGTTATAATACGAAATTGCTGAAGTTCTATGATTTGGTGGATTATAATATTTTGTCAATGATGTATAGAGTGCACACAAATACACTGCCTTAGAATATCCAAATTTATTTTGTTAAATGATTAAGTTGTTATAATCTTAAGCGAACAGACATGTTTGTGAAGTCTAAGTATAGAACTAGTTTGAAGGGAAGGTCTGCCATAATTCAGGGAGTTGGGTTGTGGAATGCATTGGAAACTGATGTTAAAGAAGCTAAATCAATGCCAATATTTAAAAGAATGGTCATGGTTAAATTGTTAAAAATATATATCTGAAGTGAGTTTAAATAGTAATTTAGATTTGGGAAGTTAATGAGTTGTTCATTTCTTCTTTATTGTATTTAAAGGAAGTTGTTTGTTTGAATTGTTTATCAGAGAATAAAGGGCAAATATGATAAGAATTTTTTCTTCATCTGCCGCATTTCATTTTATATATTTTTTTTTCTTGCTATCTGTATGTTAATTGTTTTGTGTTTTTTTATTATAAAATGAATGAATAAAAAAAATAAAAATAATTAAAAATATCATGAAAACATCAACATAGAAAAAACAAGTCTAGCTTTACAAAAGGCTCTTGTATTTCAGAAAACTATATCTCCAGTTTAAAAAAATCTTCACGAAGTGCCATTTTTTTCTAACTTCCTAGATGCTTGTTTTAAAGTATGCAACTTTGAATTAAACAAAGGAGCTTCTTCAAACTGCTAAATTCTTTTTTACAGGAGCAATTTAATCAAGTAATGTTTGCAATAAAGCTGACTGGATGATGTCAAAAGCGGATTTCAAACGCTGGAAAGCCTTAGCAACTGTTTAAGCTCGACAGTAAACAACTGTGTCATCAGCATAGAAATGTAAGGATGTATCCGGGATGTTCTGACCTACATTACCTATGTAGATTGTAAAGAGGGTGGGTCCTAAGACTGAGCCTTGTGGTACACCATTGTTGACTGTTAAATAACAGGAAGAAGTACCATTATGTTGAACACATTTCCTCCGATCGGAAAGATAGTTAGAGAACCAACCAATGGTGTGATCTGAGAAACCGATTTCTGAGAGCAAATGACACAAGACATAATGATCCACAGTGTCAAAAGCTTTAGACAGGTCTAAGAAAAATGCAGCACAATAATCCTTAACATCGAATGCTTCAACAACATCATTAAGAACCTTCAGTGAAACAGTTGTTGTGCTGTGTTGCTTCCTGAAATAAGATTGATGGAGAGGTAAGATGTTAAATGAGTCCAAATACTTTTTGATTTGAGAGTTTATCAGATTTTCTAGAACCTTGGCTAAAATGCAGAGTTTATAGATTGGTCGATAGTTGTTCAGTGAGGTGGGGTCACCTCCCTTCAGCAAAGGAAGAACAAAGGCATGTTTTCCAAGCATCTGAAATGGAGTTTTGGCTTATCAGAGTCAGAGTCAGAGAATCTTTATTGTCATTTGAACCGCATGTGGCACATGTGATGAAACGAGATTATGTACACAGGGTCCCAGTTACATTCAACAATAAAAAGTAAGAGAAAAAAAGTTATAAGATCTAATATATGAAATAAGAAAAACATCAACTAAAAAAATACACTAAGCACTAATGTAATAGAAAAACATCATTACAAACAGCAGCACGAACTTGAGACTGTATGAGCAGATGGTCACAAATGAACACAGTAACAAGAAACAGATCAGCATCAATATGATGTAATATTTTTCAGTGATTATTCTGATTATTTATTTATTCATGAGTCTAACAGCCTCAGGGTAGAAGCTGTTCCTCAGTCTAGTGGTTGATGCTCCTCAAACTCCGTCCTGAGGGGAGTGGGGCAAAGAGTGTGTGTGCTGGGTGAGTGGGGTCTTTCATGATGCAGGTGGCTCTCTTCCTGCATCTGGAGGTGTAGATGTCTGTGATAGTGGGGAGACTGACTCCAACAGACTTCTGTGCAGCCTTCACCACTCTCTGCAAAGCTTTTCTTTCTGCAGCTGTGCAGCCTCCATGCCACACGTTGATGCTGGAGCACAGGATGCTCTCCACTGCACACCTGTAGAAGGAGGTGAGGACTGGGCTACTCAGACCAGCTCGTCTCAGCCGTCTGAGGAAGTAGAGTCTCTGATGACCTTTCTTGATCAGGCTGGTGGTGTTGTTGCTCCAGCTGAGGTTATCATTCATGTGTACACCCAAGTACTTGTAGCTGGAGACCACTTCCAACGCAGATCCTCTTATGTTCAGTGGGGTGTGGGTGTGTTTGTTCCTTCTGAAGTCCACAATCATCTCCTTTGTCTTCTTCACATTTATGTGAAGGTTATTCTCTTTGCACCAGCTCTCCAGGTGCTCCACCTCCTGCCTGTAGCTGGACTCATCATTGTTTGTGATGCATCCCACCACAACTGTGTCATCTGCAAACTTTACAATATGATAGCCTGGATGGGTGGCTGCACAATCATATGTAAGCAGAGTGAACAGGAGAGGGCTCAGCACACATCCTTGTGGAGAGCCAGTGCTGAGGGTTATGGTGGAGGAGGAAAAGTTGTGGATCCTCACTGACTGTGGTCTGTTTGTTAAAAAGTCCAGTACCTAGTTACAAATGGAGGGGCTAAGTCCTAGTGTGGATAGTTTGTCCATCAGAGTTTGGGGGATCATGGTGTTGAAGGCAGATGTGAAGTCCACAAAGAGCATACGGACGTATGAGTTCTTCTGTTCCAGGTGGGTGAGAGAAGTATGGACCACGGAGGAGACGGCGTCCTCTGTTGATCGGTTCTCACGGTACGCATACTGATGAGGGTCCTCGTTGATGTCGATGGTTGTTCTGATGTGGGTCATGACCAGTTTTTCAAAGCATTTCACCACTATCGGGGTGAGGGCCACTGGCCGATAGTCATTCAGACCAGTCACTGTGGAGCTTTTTGGGACTGGGATGATGGTGGTGGTCTTCAGGCAGGTGGGAACTGTCTCCAGGGCAAGTGAGGTGTTAAAGAAGTCGGTCAGCACATCACAGAGCTGATCGGCACATTCTTTCAACACTTTACCGGGGATGTTGTCTGGGCCGGTTGCTTTGTGGGGGTTGATCCTCCTGAGACTACTCCTCACTTCTGCTGCGGTCACGCTGAGATGCATTTCATCTGGTGGTGAGGTGAGTCTGGTGCTGGGTGGTCTGTTTGGGTCCTCAAAGCGTGCATAAAACTTGTTGAGGGCATCAGGCAGAGATGAATCATTGGGGCATCGTTCACGCCTTCCTTTATAGTCTGTTATGCACTTGATGCCCCTCCACATGATCTGTGGGTCTTGTGAGGTGAAATGACCCTCAATCCTCTGTGCATAATTGGATTTGCCAGCAACCAGCTCTATCCTTGTCTTCCTCAGCTTTTCTGAGTCTCCAGACTTGAAGGCAATGTTCCTGGCTGCCAGCAAGGTGTAAACTTCTGCATTCAACCAAGGTTTTGCGTTTGGGTAGCTTTCAACATATTTTTTGATGGTGATGCTTTCAGAGCATATACTGATATACCCCAGTACTGATTAAGTGTATTGTTCAAGATCAACCAATTCTTTGTTTTCAGCAGCTCCTCTGAAAACATTCCAGTCTGTTTTTTCAAACAGCCTCTCAGCATGGGGCCATTGTGTGGCAAGATTAAGATTAATTATATAAAGATTAAAGATGTGGGTCACAGACCTAATCTATGAATCCTTCCAAAGAAGGAGGAGGACAGGGTTTAGTTTATCTGGAAATCAGAAAATCTGCTTTCAGGCTACAATTTTTGCAAAGTTTTATTGTATGTGGACCATAAAGTATTGTGGAGACAAGTGGAATAATAAAAAACAAACAAATAAAAATCGGATTAAAATAATTAATACATCAAAAAGAGCACTTGATAAACTTAAAAATGACTTGGACAAACAAAATTGGGAAGTATACATTGATGATGTTAACAAATCGTATGATACCTTTATGAGTATTTTGGGAGTTTTGTTTGAAAAAAATTGTGTACAACAGAATTTTACTAAGAAAAAAACAGTTGATCATCCTTGGATGACCAATGATCTGAGGAATGCATGTAAAAAGAAAAATCTTCTTTATTCATGTTTTTTGAAATCAAGAACTCCTGAAGCTGAAGAAAAATACAAACGGTATAAAAATAAATTAGTAAGTGTTATAAGAAATCACAAGAGGGAACATTATAGTCAATTATTACAAAGGTGGGCATAGGCCGCTAGAGAGCGCTAAAGCGCTAATCCGCTTACAGCGGGCCTAAACTTTTTGTCAACGTTTTTGTGGTTTGACTAACTTTTATAATTCATAAGCGGATTTGTGCTATTTTTATTTAAAATGCAGTACCGCTAATAACTAATTATCTATCAGTAAAAACCAATAAACTTATTTACAAGCTCTTATGCTGGCTCCGTAGCTGCTTGTTTTACCTTTTTCCCCACCGTAAAGAGCAGAGAGGAGGGAGGGTTGGAGGGGGAGGGAGCAGAGCGGAGAACAGACTCGGATCTACCATGTAGGCAAATGATGCCGTTGCCTGGGGATCCCAATCAGCAGGGGCACCGGCCCCGCCGCGCCCCGGCCAGTCACCTACATCCCTAACATTGATCCTGCTTGTTAATGTACATTTAACATAAAAATAATTATAGTTACGATGAAAACGATCATTAAATACGCAATACAAAAACCGGTCGATTTCTTTATCCCCCTACTAAAAATGGACTATTCCATCTTGACATCTTCCGGGTCAGAGGTGAACTCGGGTGCTAACGTTTATGGCTAGCTGTTTGCGCTCGGTTTCTTCATAAATCCGCAGAGAACCCTGCTGTTTCAAGCCAAATTAACGCGGCCGGAGGATTGTATTGTGTGTTTTGTGTCCACCACTCGACGGTGAGTCGTTAGTTTTATGTATTTTAGTTACTTTTCATTAAATCTGTTGACTACCTATAGAATCTTGACATCTTCCGGGTCAGAGGTGAACTGGACGCTAACTCTGTGTCTAGCTGGTTGTGCTGGGTTACTAATGGATAAATCCGCAGAGAACCCCGCTGTTTCAAGCCAAATTAACGCGGCCGGAGGATTTTATTGTGTGTTTTGTGTCGACCACTCGACGGTGAGTCGTTAGTTTTATGTATTTGGGTTACTTTTATGTATAAATGCGGTGGCGACACACCCGTGTATTTGAGATTTAAAAGTGGTTTTAGGGATTAAAAGATCATTCTCTTTTTTGTTAATTTGTGGCCGAATAGAATATATGTACGTAAAGTATTAAATAAATCCTTTGATTTTTGTAATTTCATCCTTTTAGGATCATTTTAGTTACTTTTCAGTTGGCAGTGTAGTGCAAATATTGCATAACGCTGCCGGCTACCAATTGTCGAATATAAATAGCGGATTAGATTAGCTTCCCCTAATTTTCATAAGACATTTATGCTTTTGAAATTGTGGACCTAAAAAAATTAATAAGCGTTTTAGAAATTGTGGAACAAATTTTTTGATTAGCGTTGCCCACCACTGATTATTACATACAAGCAGTGGTGATATGAGGATGACTTGGCGAGTAATTAACAACGTTCTAAATAAACACAAGGGTAATACGGGAGTGTCACAACATTTTGTGGAAAATAATATGGAAATAATGATAACAAGGAAATTGCAAATGGATTTAACAATTATTTTGTGAATGTTGGATCAAATCTTGCTACTTCAATTCCTAAAGTAGACAAAAACGTGAGCTATTTAATCAGTAGTTGTGTCAACAGTATGTTTCTAAGTGGAACTACGGAAGAAGAAATATTGAAGGTAGTTGAAAAATCTGCTGATAAAATATCTAAAGATTGTGAAGACATTGATATGTTGGTTGTGAAGGAATAATT
Organism: Garcialebias charrua; assembly: GCA_038048925.1. Classification (NCBI taxonomy): domain Eukaryota; kingdom Metazoa; phylum Chordata; class Actinopteri; order Cyprinodontiformes; family Rivulidae; genus Garcialebias; species Garcialebias charrua. The sequence goes on from JBBPBX010084575.1 coordinate 12,777, forward strand.
AATCATGTTATTAAGCCATTTGCATATNATGACGGCATTTTTCAAGTTACACAAAAAAAAGAGGCGATCTTTCAGAAAAAGAATCAGTATGGCAAGCAGTTATAACACCAGACAAACGGGCAAGGCTCTGCCTTCTGCCTGTTTGCACGTCACTGATGACGTTTGCGGAAATGCGCAGATTTCTAGGGGCGTGTCACAGCGAAAAAATGACTATAACTTGTAATGAAATTGTAATATATTTACAATTTATTTTGCATAAACGAACAGAGCTGAATGATATAAGATATACTGTATATGTTGTGACAAATATGCAAATTTCCAACATCATGTCACAATACCTTTAAAGCAAGGTCTCCCATTTGGTTGAGCATGATGTCATTTATAAGGTTTGACCAAAACAGTTGTAATTACGTTTCTTCTCATAAGATGATTTTGCTTAAAATTTCTCATGAAAAGTGGCGAGTGATATGCATTCCTTAAAGCAAGGCCAGACATTTGATTATTTTATCGGTATGAGTCTTTGTGTTTGACTGAGATAAATTCTGTAAGGCAAACTCCTAGCAATTGTCAACAGGCATCTGCCGAGAATAACCAATATGGACACATCTTTAGATCTTATCAGGAAGTGGGTGTTACACCACAAACACTGCTTTTAGTGGAGGTGGTGTGTTGCTGACCTCAACTCGGGATGCCGTGAGTCAGTGGGCTGATAACGCCGGCTACACACCAAACACGTTTCGAGCAGCCAAAGCAGCCAATTTACATGCAAAGTCTACATGTGGCTGCACATCGAGGAGTGGCGAAGCGTGACGCGGCGCGTTTTGAGCAGTTTGAGCAGCGCGGCAGGGTGCGGCAGTTCTTTTCTGCGCACGCGGAGCGTCCAGAGCAGCCGCTTCAACAAATTGAACTTTGACCTACTTCGGCTGCTCGCCGCGTAGCAGCAACCAATCGGGAGAGACTCTGCTATGTGATGACGCAACAACGACGGGACTTTTTTTGGACTTTTTAAACTTAGCCCAACGAGCCTCCATTAAGAAACCAGTCTCCGGTAAGAAACTTGGCATTTTTACAGTTGCCGCTGTCCGCTCGAGCGTACGATCACCCCAAACATAAAAAAAGTTTTAATCTCAACAAAGACTTTCGGAGCTGCAGTTCGGCTCGTAGAAAACCCACTCAAGTAGTAACGAGGCTCACGAACAGCTGATTTTATCTGCCCGGTGTACAAAAAACAAAACAAACCCGACAGAAAAAGACCAAGATGCTCCTCCCACTGCGCGTCTTCAGACGTGTTCGGTGTGAACAGACATCTGTTGACAAGCAGCCAACACCGTGCGTTGGGAGCGTTTTTGCTGCTGAAGACGCGTTAGGTGGGAACCCGGCTTGAGTACTTCAAAGACCTCCTCAATCCCACCAGCACGTCTTCCATTGAGAATACAGAGCCAAGGGACTTTGGGTCAAACTCTCTAATCTCTGGTGTTGAGGTCACTGAGATGGTTAAAAAGCTCCTCAGTGGCAGGGCTCCAGGGGCCTCATGTATCAACCATGCGTGCGCACAAAAACATTGCGCACGTCACTTTCCACGCAAAAGCCCGTATGTATCAAAACTGAACTGAACGTGAATATATGCGCATCCAGGTACATATCCACGCAAGCTCCCGAGCAGGCGTACGCACGTTTCTGTGGTTCTTGTTCCTTTGGCGACACTTACAGGTGTTTCAGAGAAACTGAAGCCCCACAGTCTGTGGTTGACTTTAAGAGCGGCTTGAAGACCTTTCTTTTCAACCGAGCATACTCTTCCTCCTCATGATTCTACTTTTGATCTGAGTTGATACTGTTGTTGATTTTAATTGTTTTATTATTTGTCTTATTGACATTCAAATATGTTGCACCTTGTAGCACTTTGAGATTTCCATTAATGAAAAGTGCGTTATAAATTGAATTCATTATTATTATTATTATTATTATTATTATTATTAATTATTATTATTATTATTATTATTATTATTATTAACAGTTCAAGATGTGAAAATGATTAATATTCCCTCCAAACACACGATTAACAAGTATTACATCCACATGACGCAGTGAAATAAAGGACGCGCAACGTTGTGCCAAAAATAAATTTAACAGGAACGGATTCATTCAGCCTTACTGGAGGTTATAATAAATAGTGTAACACGCAGAGCATTTATTTAGAAACAGATATAGTTTTCCGATCTAGGATATGGCTTATCAGCCGTTTTCAGAAATAATAATTTTCCAGTTTGGCACTACTGCTGCGCTCTGGGGAGCCGTGCATCACGCGTGCATACAGAAGCAGCGGTCAAACTGTTCCACAGAGGGGGCTGCAGGTCGATCGGGACTGTGCAGTCCAGTCCACACAAAGCCGGATCATGTCCAATGGTCTCATCGATTCCAAAGGCTGAGTGGTCGCGCTTGGAGCGCGCGCGCACCCTCACCGGTGTCGACACGGCAGCTGGAGGTGTTTCATTATCTG
>JBBPBX010084576.1:0-15273 GCA_038048925.1 Garcialebias charrua
GCCGCCGCAGGGGCTCCACAGACCTTCATGTCGCCCGCTGCCGCCGCAGGGGCTCCACAGACCTCATGACGCCCGCTGCCGCCGCAGGGGCTCCACAGACCTTCATGTCGCCCGCTGCCGCCGCAGGGGCTCCACAGACCTTCATGTCGCCCGCTGCCGCCGCAGGGGCTCCACAGACCTTCATGTCGCCCGCTGCCGCCGCAGGGGCTCCACAGACCTTCATGTCGCCCGCTGCCGCCGCAGGGGCTCCACAGACCTTCATGTCGCCCATTGCCGCCGCAGGGGCTCCACTGACCTTCATGTCGCCCGCTGCCGCCACAGGGGCTCCACAGACCTTCATGTCGCCCGTTGCCGTCGCAAGGACTCCAAAGACCTTCAAGTTGCACACTGCCGCCGTAGGGGATCCACTGACCTTCATGTCGCCCGTTGCCACCGCCGCAGGGGCTCCACAGACCTTCAAGTCGCCCGCTGCCGCCACAGGGGCTCCACTGACCTTCATGTCGCCCGTTGCCGCCGTCGCAGGGGCTCCACAGACCTTCATGTCGCCCGCTGCCGTCGCAGGGGCTCCACAGTCCTTCACGTCGCTCGTTGCTGCCGTAGAGACCACTGTTATTATCCAACAGATCGAGAGACTACTTAATGCTGCTACCAAAAACCTTGATCCCCATTATAAACTCAAGACATATTCCATCATGGAACATTTAATTACAACCAGTGGTTTCACGCCAAACCCAGGCCTCACTCAACTATTGACTTTAGTTAAGACTGCAAGAAGAGAAGTAGCCTCCTTATTGTCTACTGCTGAGCCTAAATCCTCCATGTCGGCTGCTGCAGAGGTCCCACAGCTCTTCACGTCGGCTACTGCAGAGGCGGTCCCACAGCTCTTCACGTCGACTGCTGCAGAGGAGGCCCCATAGCTCTTCACGTCGACTGCTGCAGAGGAGGCCCCACAGCTCTTCACGTCGACTGCTGCAGAGGAGGCCCCACAGCTCTTCACGTCGACTGCTGAAGAGGAGGCCCCACAGCTCTTCACGTCGGCTGCTGAAGAGGAGGCCCCACAGCTCTTCACGTCGGCTGCTGAAGAGGAGGCCCCACAGCTCTTCACGTCGGCTGCTGAAGAGGAGGCCCCACAGCTCTTCACGTCGGCTGCTGAAGAGGAGGCCCCACAGCTCTTCACGTCGGCTGCTGAAGAGGAGGCCCCACAGCTCTTCACGTCGGCTGCTGAAGAGGAGGCCCCACAGCTCTTCACGTCGGCTGCTGAAGAGGAGGCCCCACAGCTCTGTGCCATGGGCTCTGAACCTGTCACTGAAGACTCATCATTGGCACCCAACCACGCATCGGCTGCGGCAGGACTCCCATCTGACCCAGCAGCTGCCAGCACCTCCCTCTCTGGCCCAGCAGCTGCCAGCACCTCCCTCTCTGGCCCAGCAGCTGCCAGCACCTCCCTCTCTGGCCCAGCAGCTGCCAGCACCTCCCTCTCTGGCCCAGCAGCTGCCAGCACCTCCCTCTCTGGCCCAGCAGCTGCCAGCACCTCTCTGGCCCAGCAGCTGCCAGCACCGCCCTCTCTGGCCCAGCAGCTGCCAGCACCGCCCTCTCTGGCCCAGCAGCTGCCAGCACCGCCCTCTCTGGCCCAGCAGCTGCCAGCACCGCCCTCTCTGGCCCAGCAGCTGCCAGCACCGCCCTCTCTGGCCCAGCAGCTGCCAGCACCTCCCTCTCTGGCCCAGTAGCTGCCAGCATCGGCCTCTCTGGCCTAGTTCTGCCATTCTTCAAACTCTGGTCCAGCTCTGGACGTCCGCCTGAGCCCTGACCCCACTCTGGAAGGTCCCCGGGATGTCCACCTGATCTTTGGCCTCGCTCTGGACGGCCCCCGGGCTGTCCCTTGTTTTGCACGTAGCCCAGGGCCATTTATGTGTATTTGTGTTTTGGTTTCTCCTTGCTCCCAGGTCTGGTCCTGTCGGGTTTTGTTTAGGAATTTTCCCTTTGCCCTCTGTCCTTGTGTTTGTCCCCTCCACCCGCCCTGTTCTAGCTTGGGTTCCTTCTTTTTTCTGGAAGGTCCACCAGGATGCCGGACCTTAAAGGGGGGGCTATGTCACGGTCAGCGGCCCCGCTGACCCCCCTCCCTTTAGCCTGACCTCACACTTACTTCCCTCTGTCTTATTTTTGCCCTTCTGTCCCCAGTCCTGGAGTTTTACCCTTCATCCCTATCATTCATCCCCAGTCCTGTAGTTTGTCATACTTTTGCCCCTTCTGTCCCCAGTCCTGTAGTGTTACCCTTCATCCCTTCATCCCAGTAATGCCTGTCACCCTTCCTCTGCTCCTTCCCTGCGTAATCAGTTCATCTGTACATGCCTCCCGTGCTTAATCTTCCTCTTCTTTGTTATTCTGCCCTTCTGATTTTTGTTCTGTTCTTTGTGATTTGTTTCTTGTTGTGTTGTACTTTGTCTGTCGTTTCTTTTCACTTCCTCCTCAGTCTGCTTCAGTCCTGATTCAACTCTTCTGCTCATTATGTCATTGTTTGTGTTTTCCTACTGTTTTGTTTTTTCAGCCATCGGTCATGTCTCACAGCCACCCCTGTCAGTCAAGTACACCCCTTCTGCCTCAGCCTAGCAATCAGTTTCATTCCTTCCACCTGTTTCCTTCCACCTGTTCAGCTCAGCATTTAAGCTCCTGCCATCCAACTGTAGTTGGTCAGTCATTGTTGAGTTTTGGTTACAGCTCACAACACGGGCCTTCTCTGTTCCTACCTTAATCCTTACCCCTCCTGTTTTGCCTGCCTAAACCTTAGTTAGTAGTTTTTGCCGCCACGCCGGCTTCTTGTTTTGTGTTGTTTAACAATAAACAAGTTTTATTTTAAACAATTCTCCTGCTTCAATCATCTTGCCTGCATTTTGGGTTCAAACAAAACGGATCGTGACAGAAACATAGTCCCTCCAGCTTGTCCTGGGTCTTCCTCTTGGTCTCCTCCTTGTGGGACATGCCCGGAAAACCTCAACAGGGAGGTGTCCAGGAGGCATCCTAACCAGATGCCCGAGCCACCTCAACTGGCTCCTCTCAATGTGGAGAAGCAGCGGCTCTACTCCGAGTCCCTCCCGGATGACTGAGCTTCTCACCCTATCTCTAAGGGAGAGTCCAGACACCCTGCGGAGAAAACTCATTTCAGCCGCTTGTATCCGAGATCTCGTTCTTTCGGTCACAACCCAAAGCTCATGACCATAGATGAGGGTGGGAACGTAGATCGATCGGTAAATTGAGAGCTTTGCCTTTCGACTCAGCTCTCTCTTCACCACGACAGACCGGTACAGCGCCCGCTTCACTGCGGATGCTGCACCTATCCGCCTATCGATCTCACGCTCCAGTTTTCCCTCATTCGTGAACAAGACCCGAGATACTTAAACTCCTCCACTTGGGGCAGGACCTCCTCCCCGACCCGGAGAGGGCATGCTACCCTTTTCCGGCTCAAGACCATGGCCTCGGATTTGGAGGAACTGATCCTCATCCCGGCCGCATCACACTCGGCTGCAAACCGCTCCAGCGAAAGCTGTAGATCACGACCTGATGAAGCCAATAGGACCACATCATCTGCAAAAAACAGAGAAGCGATTCTAAGGCCACCAAAACGGATCCTCTCAACACCTTGGCTGCGCCTAGAAATTAATAATAATAATAATAATGAATTCAATTTATAAAGCGCTTTTCATTAGTGAAAATCTCAAAGCGCTACACACATTGAATGCTACACACATTCATACACCAGTAGCGGCAGACTACCATGCAAGGTGCTTTCCAGTCCTACCGGGAGCAACTCGGGGTTAAGTGTCTTGCCCAAGGACACAACAACACAACAAATTCTGTCCATAAAAGTTATGAACAGAATCGGTGACAAAGGGAAACCTTGGCGGAGTCCAACTCTCACTGGAAACGAGCCTGACTTACTGCCGGCAATGCGGACCAAGCTCTGACACCGGTCGTACAGGGACCTAACAGCCCATATCAATGGGTCTGGTACCCCATACTCCCGGAGTACCCCCCACAGAACCCCCCGAGGGACGCGGTCGAATGCCTTCTCCAAGTCCACAAAGCACATGTAAACTGGTTGGGCAAACTCCCATGTACCCTCCAGGACCCTGCTGAGGGTGTAGAGCTGGTCCAGTGTTCCACGACCAGCACGAAAACCACACTGCTCCTCCTGAATCCGAGGTTCGACTATCCGACGGACCCTCCTCTCCAGAACCCCTGAATAGACCTTACCAGGGAGGCTTAAGAGTGTGATCCCCCTATACAGGGAACCCCCGACCTACGACTCCATCGACTTGCGAAACACGGGACCTACGAACGACCCAAAGTTGAAGAATGCCATCGACGTACGGCAGAAAATACGTGACCTACGAACGAACCAAGTTAAAAATATATAATCGAGCTACGGCGAAAAGTTCGTGACCTACGAACGAACCAAGCTAAAATATATAATCGAGCTACGGCAGACTGGATGCACGACCTACGAACGAGCCCCATTACAAGTATATAATCGAGCTACGGCGTAACTGCGTCACATATGGCAATCGGCGAGGTGGGGGAGGGGATTGCCTTTGGCTGTTGCTTGGTGGGCATGGGCGTGACACTGCGCATGACAGTGGAAAAGTACCGCCAGCGAGAGGGGGGGGCTGGGCTTCTGGCGGATGTACACACAGCCGCAGTGCACCTGGCGGCGGAGGGATCCGTACAGGTAAAGCGGTAACTATTTAAAGGGCTGCGGCCATTTTGTCCCTCGTGGGTTAGTTACGGTGATTGATGAGAAGAGACATACGAACGAAGAACAACGACGAGAGAAAACGAACAACGTACAAACAGGTACAGTAATAAATTTTAATTTACAGTAGCAGTTTTAGACTAAAGCGAACGTTAGCACGTTAGCATTCATTTTAAATTTTGCTCCTTAGGAATTAGCACGTTAGCTAATTTTCGACGCTACTGTATTTTTCGACGGGTCATCGAACGGGCAGGTACGGTCCAGTACTATCTCAAAGAAATATTTTTAGACGAAAGCAAACGTTTGCATTGATTTATGAACGTTAGCATTAATTTTAATTTTTGCTCCTTAGGAGTTAGCACGTTAGCTCGTACGAAGAATGGCTCCGAAGAGACCTGGAAAGTCCGCGGCCGCGGCAGAGGGGAAAAAACCTCGCAGAACAATCACGCTGGAGACGAAGGCAAAAATAATAAAGATGTCTGATCAGGGCATGACACCATCTAAAATAGGAGAGAGGCTAGATTTACCGAGGTCGACTGTGGGGACGATAGTGGCGGACAAAGAGCGCATTTTGCAGCAAGTGCGTGCTTCAGCCCCCATGAAGTCCACCATCATTACAAAACAGAGGACGGGTAAAATAGTAGAAATGGAACGGTTGCTTGTGCTATGGCTGGAGGACAACACGCAACGCCGAATACCAGTTGGCATGTCTGTGATTTGCGAGAAGGCGAGGAGGATCTATCACAGGCTGATAGAACTAGGGACGAGTGAGGGAGGTGCAGGGGAGCAGGGGGGTGCGGGGGGCAGGGGGCTGCACAGAGCGATCCGGGTGAAGGGACGTCCTCCCAGAGCGATCCGGGTGAAGGGACGTCTTCCCATAGCGCAGGAGGAGGGACTTCAAGCGCAGGAGGGACTTCAAGCAGCACATCAGGGGAGTTGGATGGACCAGAGACCTTCACTGCATCTAAAGGATGGTTTGATCGTTTCAGGAAAAGGAACAACTTCCACAACATCAGAGTGCAGGGTGAGCATTTAATTTCTCATTTTTATTTTTTAATAATGCAGGTACAGTACAGGTAGTCCCCGACTTACGATTGTTTTTTACATTTTTTTCCCTTTTATTACAGTGTTACAACAGCTTAACCGTGTCATTTTGTGTGCATTTAGGTGAGGCAGCAAGCGCTGACCACGAGGCAGCTGAGGCATTCCCAGCAGAACTGGCTCAGATCATCAGGGACGGTGGGTACACTGCCCAGCAGGTGTTCAACGTCGATGAGACAGGGCTGTTCTGGAAGCGTTTGCCAGACAGGACCTACATCAGTAGGGAAGAACGAACCGCACCCGGCCACAAGGTCGGCAAGGAGCGTTTGACCTTGCTGGTGGGGGGCAATGCTTCGGGTGATTGCAAACTCAAGCCGTTGTTGGTGTACCAATTTAATAAACCCAGGCCCTTCAAAAATGTTGATAAATCTACACTTCCTGTTTATTGGGCGTCTAATAAAAAGGCTTGGGTGACGCTGGAAGTTTTTAAAAATTGGTTCACCAACAACTTTGTGCCAGAAGTGAAGCGTTTTTGCAGTGACCAGAAGATTGCCTTTAAAGTCCTGCTGGTCTTGGACAACGCTCCAGGACACCCCCCTGCTCTCACCGAGTTGAACAGGCATGTGAAGGTGGTGTACCTGCCTCCCAACACCACCTCTTTGATCCAGCCAATGGACCAGGGGGTTATTAGTACGTTTAAGGCGTACTACCTGCAGCGAGTCATCCGTGCCGCTTTGGAGGCAACGGAGAACTCTCAGACCCTCACGCTGAAAGACTTCTGGCGTAAGTACAACATCCTCGATGCTGTGCACAACATTGGCCACTCCTGGCATCGTGTTACTGGACAGAACATGTGCGGAGTCTGGAAGAAGCTCTGTCCAGAGCTTGTTCAGGGGGTACACGATTCCCAGGAGGTGGACCGTGTAATCGAGGATGTTGTGAGGATGGGCAGGTCACTGGAGCTCGAAATGGACCAGGACGATATCCAACACCTGCTGGGTGCATCAGGAGAGGACCTGTCCCCAGACGACCTGATTCAGCTCGACAGGCACGTCCCGGATGAGGAAGTGGAGGAGGAGGAGGTGGAGGTCATTCCTCCGACCTTCACCAGGCAGGAGATGGTGCTGGCCTTTCAGGATCTCCACAACTTCCTGGCGAGGATGGAGAAGCAGGACTCCGACTGTGAGAGGTTCGCCAAGGTCCGTCGGGGTGTCCTCAATGAAGTTGCGTGTTATCAGCAGATCCTGGATGATAAAAAGCTTGAAAAGGTGCAGAGCAGCATGCTGCAATATTTTACAAAGGTCACAGCACCGCCTCCAGGATCTGCTGGTGCACCAGCTGAAAGGCCATCCAGTCCTCCTGCAGCAAGCCAGGAGGAGGCCTTGGACATCCCACCAGCTGATAGGCCATCCAGTCCTCCTGCGGAAAGCCAGGAGGAAGCCATGGACAGCCCACACTCTCCCCAGTGAAAGACGCCCAGCACCCCCCCCGCTCCATCCCTCCAGGTACAGTACGTACTGTAATGAAATGTTGTTTTTATTTTTTGGAGTTGTCATGTTACACACATTAATTTAATCTGTTACTGTCTCTGCTTATGTTCACAGCCTATTACAGTACACCTTCCTCCTCCTACTCCCCCTCCTCTCCACCAACTCCACCGTCCCATCACTGACCTGCCCACCCTCACATTCCAGCACAGCAACGTCAGAAAGGTACTGTACAGCAAAGACATGTTAATTTCTTTTAATTTATTACAGTATTTTTGTTTTAACTTACACTACTGTACACCTACTGTAATCATCACCTCTCTCTCGACAGCCTCCAAAGCGGCACGTCCCCCTGGTCCATCCACACATCTGATACGCACCACACCACACACGTAAGGAGAAGTTAATGTTGTCTGTGTTGTTGTTGTTATCAGCAGGTGTTCACGTCTGTGTGTGTGTTTGTGTTTCAACAGCTCCACTTGCTGCTTCGCCTCATGGAACAGCGTCAGGTACCACGTACCGTTCTCCTGCTGCTCTGCCTCCAGCCTCCTGCCTGTCCTCCAGCCTCCTCCCTGTCCTCATGCTCCACACATGCACCACACACGTAAGGAGAAGTTAATGTTGTCTGTGTTGTTGTTGTTATCAGCAGGTGTTCACGTCTGTGTGTGTGTTTGTGTTTCAACAGCTCCACTTGCTGCTTCGCCTCATGGAACAGCGTCAGGTACCACGTACCGTTCTCCTGCTGCTCTGCCTCCAGCCTCCTGCCTGTCCTCCAGCCTCCTCCCTGTCCTCATGCTCCACACATGCACCACACACGTAAGGAGAAGTTAATGTTGTCTGTGTTGTTGTTGTTATCAGCAGGTGTTCACGTCTGTGTGTGTGTTTGTGTTTCAACAGCTCCACTTGCTGCTTCGCCTCATGGAACAGCGTCAGGTACCACGTACCGTTCTCCTGCTGCTCTGCCTCCAGCCTCCTGCCTGTCCTCCAGCCTCCTCCCTGTCCTCATGCTCCACACATGCACCACACACGTAAGGAGAAGTTAATGTTGTCTGTGTTGTTGTTGTTATCAGCAGGTGTTCACGTCTGTGTGTGTGTTTGTGTTTCAACAGCTCCACTTGCTGCTTCGCCTCATGGAACAGCGTCAGGTACCACGTACCGTTCTCCTGCTGCTCTGCCTCCAGCCTCCTGCCTGTCCTCCAGCCTCCTCCCTGTCCTCATGCTCCACACATGCACCACACAGGTAAGGAGAAGTTGTTGTTGTCTGTGTTGTTGTTCTCTGCAGGTGCTGACGTCTGTGTGTGGTGTTCCAACAGTTCATCCGCGTGTTGCTCCACGTCATGGATGAGCCTCTGGTGCTGCCTGTCCTCCAGCCTGCTCTGCCTCCAGCCTGTCGTCCAGCCAGCCTCCTGCCTGTCCTCCTGCCTCCAGCCTGTCGTCCAGCCTCCTGCCTGTCCTCCACACATGCACCACACAGGTAAGGAGAAGTTGTTGTTGTCTGTGTTGTTGTTCTCTGCAGGTGCTGACGTCTGTGTGTGGTGTTCCAACAGTTCATCCGCGTGTTGCTCCACGTCATGGATGAGCCTCTGGTGCTGCCTGTCCTCCAGCCTGCTCTGCCTCCAGCCTGTCGTCCAGCCAGCCTCCTGCCTGTCCTCCTGCCTCCAGCCTGTCGTCCAGCCTCCTGCCTGTCCTCCACACATGCACCACACAGGTAAGGAGAAGTTGTTGTTGTCTGTGTTGTTGTTCTCTGCAGGTGCTGACGTCTGTGTGTGGTGTTCCAACAGTTCATCCGCGTGTTGCTCCACGTCATGGATGAGCCTCTGGTGCGGCCTGTCCTCCAGCCTGCCTCTGGTGTCCTGCATGTTGCCTCCATCCATCACCTTTGTGTCGTTCTGCCTAAATGACTGCTGCCAAAAACCAAAAAAACTTCATGTGATGCACAGACCTGCTCACATCAGGACCACAGACCTGAACTGACACCTGCCTGAACTAACAGCTGGCCTAAAATGCTCCCAACATTCATTGTTGAGCAATGGCTAAGCAGTTCCATCAGATGCAGGTTTGATCATGAGAAAAACATCTGTCTACCTACACTTCAGTCAAAGTAAGGCAATTTTGTTTCATTTTTCTGCTGCTTCTAGCTTTTTCTGAGTTCATGGACTTCTTTCTCATGCACATGGACACTCATCAACGCACTGGTTTCAAAAACATGATGGTTGCAACATGCTTCTGATAGATGTGATGCTGCTGATGGATTTATGGATTCATGTGTGATTGTTGACATCATTTTGCTGATGTCAGTTCCTGCTGATTTGCTGCTCTGATGTTAAAAGCTGCACTTTGAGAAGTGTTCATGTGTGATTGTTGACATCATTTTGCTGATGTCAGTTCCTGCTGATTTGCTGCTCTGATGTTAAAAGCTGCACTTTGAGAAGTGTTCATGTGTGATTGTTGACATCATTTTGCTGATGTCAGTTCCTGCTGATTTGCTGCTCTGATGTTAAAAGCTGCACTTTGAGAAGTGTTCATGTGTGATTGTTGACATCATTTTGCTGATGTCAGTTCCTGCTGATTTGCTGCTCTGATGTTAAAAGCTGCACTTTGAGAAGTGTTCATGTGTGATTGTTGACATCATTTTGCTGATGTCAGTTCCTGCTGATTTGCTGCTCTGATGTTAAAAGCTGCACTTTGAGAAGTGTTCTTGTGTGATTGTTGACATCATTTTGCTGATGGGAGTCCCTGATTTGCTGCTGTTGTGATGTTAAAAGCTGCACTTTGAGAAGTGTTCATGTGTGATTGTTGACATCATTTTGCTGATGTGATTTCCAGCTGATTTCCTGCAGTTCTGATGTGAAGTTACTGATGTACAGTTACTGTGTGTGTTTATGGATGCATGTGTGGTGTAATGGTTTAGATAAGTGTTTGTAAATAAAGTTCTGTGCATGTTTATGGGCCAGTATGTCAGTCTCATGCTGTTAAATGTGTGCGCGGCGCACCGTTAGCGGTATTTCCGCTGTAAGAATTAATGAGGAGGTCAATATTAAATACTGACCTCTTTATCCTTAATTAATCTACTTATTCAGATTGAATAGTAAATGTTCACGGATTCTGTTCTTTTTCAGTTTACCCAATATTTCTGTGATCTTTATGATGGATAAATACACAAAGCCATTAAGTGACAAAGACGTTAACTTAGTTTGATATGTCAAAGAGACACTATCATTTATTTAAAATAAATCAACTAAATTAACACCATTACACTTGATTGACATGATTTCACTTTCTTTCAATTCAAATACGTCAGCACACTTAAATTTAACACAACAGACATAAATATTAGATGTTAAGCATATTTAGTCTGTGGGCTCTTTAACTTAAAAAATATAGTTTCCAGCTTAGGTTGAGAGGGAAAAGAAATAGGAAAGATTTATGGAGGAAGAAAAGTTAAGAGTTTTAGGGAGTTATCTTGATGTGTTTAACCAGAAACATGGCAGTTCTCCGGCCGATTAAAGCTACACGTTGGTACCCTTGGCAAAGCATTTGACGACTTGTTACCTCGTGAAGATGGTCAGTCTCCCTCGGTCCAGTTTGGTCAGTTCGTTTACCATTCTCAGCGTCTCCAGACGTGCGCCTTGACTCGAACCGAAGTAACGGCAGCTCCTGGTGCTGTTGTTCAAGATAAGACGTTCCTTAAAGGAATGTCAATAAAAGAGAGCTTTTCAGCTGTTGAAGATGGCTTATAACTTGGCATGTTATAAGTCTTTAACTGAATGACGTGTCCTTAGCGTGTGACTAGACGATCATCAGTTCTTTGGAGAAGACCATGGTTTGAGGCTTACTCCAGCAGACTTCTTTGAGAAAGTAAAATGTGAAGGTTTTAACTGAGACGTGACCCAGAAAATGTGTTCTTTCTGATTGGCCGAATGGCATCATAAGTTGATGTGAGGATGACATCAACATGTTGAAAGGGGGTCAAAAGATTAGTTTGTCAGAAAGATAAAGTGTTAGTTTCAGATGTCAGCATTTTATCATAAAACTGATTCCTTTGCTTTAACACTTTAACAAAATACTGTTGGTTTGATTAAAACAACGTCATTAAGCATTACATATGGGACCTATTAATGATAATAGCTTGATTATTAAATAGGACAAAAACAAAAGTCTCTGGATGTCTAGATTGTCCTGAGCTCAAGCTAAAATGAATGAGATAAAGTGTTCCTTTTATCTTCACATGCAAGTTCGAGAGGAGAGGAGAAATCCTCCATGTACAACATTTTGAATTAAGCAGAGTATTTGATTTATCTGACATTAAAATGTACTGATGCTCTTACAAATAAAATTATTCATTTGATCACATCAGCCTAAAATCAAAGATAGAAATAGTCTCTTATTGGTGACTATGTTATCAGATTATAGCTAAATGAATAATTTTGTAGTAAATGTCTTGCTTTACTGAGAGGTCAGTAAAGGTCATCACTGGACAGTTCAAAAACCTTAATTTGACCCTGGGTAGGTCCACTACATCTCCCCCCTTTTGGAAGCCATCGCCAGTCCTTGGGGATGGGGTCCAACACGAAAGGAAACCTTGAACTGTCTTTGATCTTGAAGTAATCCAGCAAGTGGGAAAAAAAAAAAAAAAAATCAAAAAATGGGAATGCAATGCCTCTGCTTTGCAGTGGTGCTCTGTGAAGTGGTCTGGTTGGCTGAAACTGGCCACAGACCACGCACCCTTCAATGTAGTCCTTGACATCCTTTTTCATTCCAGGCCAATAGGCAATTTGTTTTAATGCCGTCAGCGTGGCTTTATCTCCTTTGTGTCCTGCGGACGGGAGATCATGGGCATGAACTAACATCACCCCCCTTTGGTCATGGGGAACCACGAACACAGGTGAGGACGTTGGTCCATGAGCGAAAGTTAAGATGCCCTTGATTAGTTTTAGCTGTTTGCGCAGCTGATAGAGGACCTTAAGGTCTGGATCGGAATCCAGGTCGTCTTTAGACGGACTATTTTTGTTCGGATCAGTCAGGTACAGTATCATGGAGTTGATAGCAGGATCCGACTTTTGTAGTTGGATGATGTCTGGGTCAGTCAGTGCGGGTCGTACAGAGACTGCGTTGTCAGCAGGTCTGGTTGCGGCCTGTGCACGTGTGACTGCCATAACTCTGACTGAAGGTTGTGTTGGCAGAGTCTCGATTAACCAGGAGGGGTCGAAGGACCATAGAGGACCTTCGTCGGCTCCTTCTTTGGCTAAGGAGTCTGCAATGTCATTGTAGTGCTTGTCATCGCCTGGGACTCTAGAATGCCCTGGAACTTTCTTCCAGTAGATCTGTAAGTCGTGTGATGTCACCAAGTGATCACACGCTATGAAAAGCTCTTTGTGTTTGACCACTTTTCTGTCGCTTGTTAGGAAACCGTTCTGTTTCCACACAGCGAGGTGACAAGCGAAACTCAAACGAGCATAGTTAGAGTCAGTGCAGATGACTAGCGTCTTGATGGAGCGTTCTACTACCATCTGGAGAGCTATTAGGATTCCTGCAATCTCAGCATACTGAGAAGTCTGAGAGCCTAATTTGTAGCTGAAAGTTATCTGCTCTTGGTCTTGGAGGAGGACCCCTCCAACACCTGCTCTGCAGATCTTGTCGCGGAGGAATGAAGATCCATCCACGTACAACGTTGTCATATCTTTGCAGATATTGTCATCAAAGAAGTGGTGATTCGGGTCTTCAGTTACTGGGGGTTTTACCTCAACCGGCGGCTGGGTGGCTGGTACATCTTGTGTACACTTCTGGCAGATTGCCAAGTCCGTCCCCAGATGAGACTTCTTGTTTTGACCATAACGTATGTCTAGGTTAAAACTTTGAAGCGCCATGAGCCACGTTGCAACACGTGAGTTTGTCACCACACCATCTCTGATGCGTTCACTGTTAAGAAAGGTCACTGGCTGGTGTTGTGTTTCCACAATGATTTTCTGTCCACCAATGTAGCTGGAGAAATGTTTAACTGCCCACACTGTGGTCAGTAAAGCTTTCTCACAGTCTGAGAATCTCAACTCGGGGCCTGCCATCGTTTTGCTGGCATAGGCTACTACACGTTTGTCTCTGTCGTGTATCTGGTACAGACCTGCACTTATGCAATGAGCTGAGAAGCCCACTTCCAAGTAAAACTCTTTGTTGTAGTCTGGGTAGACTAAACAAGGGGCTGACTTGATCCTGTTTATAAGAGCGTCCATTGCCTGTTGCTGTTTGTCAGTCCAAACAAATGGTACGTCTTTTTTAAGGAGTTCAGTCAGTGGTTTCGCAAGGTCCGCATAGTTCTCGATGAATTGGTTCGAGTAGTTACACACGCCCAGAAAACTTTGTAGTTCTTTGAGATTGGTGGGGACTTTGAGATTGTCGAGGCCTTGGGTGCGAGTCAGCTGTGGTTGTACTCCGTCAGGACCTACAAGTAGGCCAACGTAGTCCACTTTGGTTCTGCACCATTGGCATTTTGACAGTGATATTTTAGCACCAGCAGTTGTCAGCTGATTCAGAACGTGGTCGATCTCAGCCAAATGTGAGTCCAGTGTTGGCTGTCTCAAAAGGACATCGTCCACGTAGATCAGTGTTCCACGCTCGTGGGCGTCTGGACATGCTTTGTTCAAGAAGATGTTGAACTCTGCAGGTGAGTTAGCGTAGCCAAAGGGACACCTGTTAAAGGTGTACTGACGGCCACCAAAAGTGAAAGCTAGTTTGTACTGGTCCTCGGCGCGCACAGGGATGGTCCAAAAACCAGAGGCGACGTCGAGAGTCGAGAAGTACTTACCATTGGTGACCTTGGGCAGTTCCTGTTGGAGTTGCGTCATAGGCCATCTGGATAAGGGAACTTGTTTGTTCAGCTTTCTGTAGTCTATAGTGAGTCTCCACTTACCATTAGGTTTTAACACCGGCCATAAAGGCGCAGAGTAAGTGCTGTTACAGTATCGGATGATACCTTTTTCTAACAGGTCATTAATGATTTCTCTGACAGGTTGATGTGCTGCCAGAGGAATCTTGTACTGTCTGACAAATGCAGGGGGAGCATTAGGCGGGGTTGGGATGCTCACTGTGTGGAGCGTGGTCAACCCACAATCCATCGAGTCAGTTGAGAATGATTTCTCATATTTTAGAAGAACTTTGCGAAGTTTGTCCCTTTCTTCATCAGTTTTCAGGGCGTCGGCTTGGGCGACCACCTGGTCAATCTGTGAAGCAACTGAGAGGGATTCTTGTTCTTTGGGGAGCTCCAGTGAGTCCCCTTCAGTGTCGTAAAACCTGTCAACAGGTAGTGCACTGTAAGTTTGGGGGCATAGACTGTCTCCTTTGTTGAAACCGAACCTGCGGACAGTGTCCTGGTCGGACTCAGTGGGGGAGAAAAGAGCTATGGCCTGTGTTGGTTTCGTGAACAAGACTTGCCCCGTGTGTTGATATGGGATCAAGTTCTCTGGGAGTCCTCCCAGAAATGGAATGCTTAGCTCAAAATCATGAAAATCAGTGGAGATCAACCATCCTAGCTGTGTGTTTTTTGGGATCAGTACCTCTTCTGTGCTTGTGTTGCACACAGCAACAGTCGTGGTTCTGCAGTCGAGGGTCACTTGGCATGTGGCCTCCATGGACAGTCCTAAGTTGAAAAACATAGGAGATGGTTGAAAGTATGCCTGTTTTGTGCTAATAGCTTGTCCTTTCATGATGTGACACATCACTGGCTTGTTCATAACCTGAGGTGGTACCGCAGTGTTATGGCTGTTAGCAATCTGACAGACCTCTGGAATGGTCTGTCCAGCCTTAAGGTTCTCTGTTGTTAGCACAGGAGAGTCCTTCGTGGCTGTATCCAGTGACCACAGGACATTGTTGTTGATGTCCACTCGGACACCTAACCTTACCAAAATGTCGGAGCCTATGTAGGTTGCATGTGGTAAGTTCGGGACCACGAGGAACGGGTGATCCAGTTCTCGTTGGTTCCAGATCAGTTTCAGGTCAATGATCCCT
>JBBPBX010084578.1:0-15272 GCA_038048925.1 Garcialebias charrua
CCCCCCCCCAACCTGGTCCTGGTGTGCAGCTGATCCTCCGTGGCTGAGCCCTCAGGTACCGGGCCAACCAGGAACCGTGGCCCGAACATGCATCACTGTCAGGCTAAATGTAGAATCAGCGTTTCTGAGCCGACCGAACCTCCGTCTGGACCTAACCCCTACCTGGTCTGTCCGAAGGCCCCTGAAGGCCCCTGGAGGCCCCGCCCCTACCCCCCCATATCGATTTCTCAGGTTTTTTAAAGACAAAAACAAAGAGACTTTCTCTCCAACATGATACATCATAATCACATCATTTGTAGCTTTGAGGCCACAGATGTGTCGGAACCAACACGGACACAGACGAACAATAAAAAAACAGCCAAGTCTTCGGGTAATTACATCAGCTGAACTTTGGCTACATTTTCTGAGCTTCTGCTCAAAGACACAAAAAGTAGAAATAAAAAATAAAACTGTGACTTCCTGAGAACTAAAATCTTTCTTTCATCTCTTCTTCAGTCTTCAACCAGATCATTCACCACGACTGACCGATCAGTCTCCAGCACCTGAAGCTGATTCCTAACATCAGCCGAACTTTAGTCCAACACACTTATCATCAGAGATCCTTGGAGACTGTTTCCTGGATTATCTGTATCAGAAGGAAACTGGACCTCTTTTAGTCTTCTACAACCAAACCATGTCTTCACCCATCAACACGTCCTGGGATGAAATTAAAATGCTCAACGAGAGTTTTCTCTGTTTTGCTGTTCAGAGCGGAGCGTCGCTCTCAGGATGATGGCCGACGGTTTCCTAATAACAAAAGAACGAGTTTGAGCTGAAGACAGTGGACGAACAAGGAGCTGATGATGGATGGAGCTCACAGGGCTCGACCAATCAGAACGCTTCAAATGAAAACAGTCAGGAGTCAGTCATATATGGCACAGATGTTCCTGTGCATTGTTCCAGATGTTCCTGTGCATTATTACAGATGTTCCTGTGCATTATTACAGATGTTCATGTGCATTACACCTCCAGATGCATTACACCTCCAGATGCAGAAAAAGAGCGACCTGCATCATGAAAGACCTCACTCATCCAGCACACTCACTCTTTGCCCCACTCCCCTCAGGACGGAGGTTGAGGAGCATCAAGTGTAGAACCACTAGACTGAGGAACAGCTTCTACCCTGAGGCTGTTAGACTCATGAATAAATAAAAATAAAATAAAATAAAAATAAACACTGCAAAATATCACATCATACTGATGCTGATCTGTTTTCTTGTTGCTGTGTTCATCTGTGACCATCTGCTCATACAAACTCATGTTCGTGCTGCTGTTTATTCCCACTATATTAAGCTTAGTGTATTACTAGTTGATGTTTTTCTTAGTTAGTTCTAGATGTTATTACTGTTTTTCTCTTGCATTTGTTGTTGGATGTAACTGGGACCCCGTGTACATAATCTCGTTTTCATCACATGTACCACATGCGGTGCAAATGACAATAAAGACTCTCTGACTCTGACTCTGATTATTCCAGATGTTCCTGTGCATTATTCCAGATGTTCCTGTGCATTATTCATGATGTTCCTGTGCTTTATTCCAGATGTTAATGTGCTTTATTCCAGATGTTAATGTGCATTATTCTAGATGTTAATGTGCATTATTCCAGATGTTCTTGTGCATTATTCCAGACATTCCTGTGCATTATTCCAGATGTTCCTGTGAATTATTCCTGATTTTCCTGTTCTTTATTCCAGATGTTCCTGTAAATTATTCCTGATGTTCATGTGCATTATTACAGATGTTCCTGTGCATTATTCCAGATGTACCTGTGCATTATTCCAGATGTTCCTGTGCATTATTCCAGATGTTCCTGTTTATTATTCCATATGTTCCTGTGCATTATTCCAGATGTTCCTGTGCATTATTTCAGATAATGCTGTGCATTATTCCAGATGTTCCTGTGCATTATTCCAGATGTTCCTGTGCATTATTTCAGATAATCCTGTGCATTATTCCAGATGTTCCTGTGCATTATTCCAGATGTTCCTGTGCATTATTTCAGATAATCCTGTGCATTATTCCAGATGTTCCTGTGCATTATTCCAGATGTTCCTGTGCATTATTCCAGATGTTCCTGTGCATTATTCCAGATGTCCCTGTGCATTATTCCAGATGTTCCTGTGCATTATTTCAGATAATCCTGTGCATTATTCCAGATGTTCCTGTGCATTATTCCAGATGTCCCTGTGCATTATTCCAGATGTTTCTGTTTATTATTCCCGATTTACCTGTGCATTATTCCCGATTTACCTGTGCATTATTCCAGATGTTCCTGTGCATTATTCCAGATGTTCCTGTTTATTATTCCAGATGTACCTGTGCATTATTCCAGATGTTCCTGTTTATTATTCCAGATGTTCCCGTGCATTATTTCAGATGTTCCTGTTTATTATTCCAGATGCCCTGTGCATTATTCCAGATGTTCCTGTGCATTATTCCAGATGTTCCTGTGCATTATTCCAGATGTTCCTGTGCATTTTCCCAGATGATCCTGTTTATTATTCCAGATGTTTCTGTGCATTATTTCAGATGTTCCTGTGCATTATACCAGATGTCCCTGTGCATTATTCCAGATGCCCCTGTGTATTATTCCAGATGTTCCTGTAAATTACTTGAAGTTACTTGAAGATTATTATTATTGTTTGAACTAATTGTTTGAAAAAGGGGCAACTATGATACAAATATGTTTTTCTTCTTTCTGCTACTTTTCATTTTATATTCTTATCATTTATGAGATTGTTTTGTATTGTATTTTAACATGAATAAATTTTATTAAAAAATATACAGTATATATAAAAATGTATTTCAGCCACTTACTTGGTCATGGTGTTCCATGTCCACCATGACCAAGGTCCTTCCAGGACGTGCTCTACTCTCTGTAGGTACTTGTTGCTGGTGAGTTGGCTCAGTGGGAAGTCACAGCTCAGGTGTGGGAATTCCAGAGGTTCAGGGTTAGAATCATGGTGCCAACCTTTGAGAAACCTGAGACTTGGGGTAACCAGGACATTCTGATGAGAAATATAGGCTACTGGAACAAGGCGTGCATGGACGAGGTACACACAGAGCAGCGGACATCTTGGACGTGACAATCCAGTTGTGGACAGGATCCTTTCTTATGACGAGATGTGGCCAAACACCAACACAGAAGTCAGTTCCTCGTTTTAGTTTTTAAGTTATCATGTCCACAACATGCTCGGACAAATGGATTAAATAAAACCTTTCTGCTTTGAGTCGGGGACAACAAAACATAAATATACACTTAATTTTTACACCATCTTTCATTCTGGCTGCTGGTTATTTTGCTAAAAATTGACCCTAAGCCATAAAAACACGTCATAAAACTACAGTTTTAATAATAAATCACAGCTGCATTTAAAATGGAATAAAAACACGCAGCTCTATCAACTTCTGACTGTTCAGAAACAAAACGAAAATACATTGGGCCTCATGCACGAACATGTTCGTATTTTTATCCTAAATTTCTCCTACTTTTGTTCGTACGAAGCGTTCGTACGAACATGCCACGTCAGATTCAACAAACTCTTCTATCCTCAGGAAAAGTGTGTAAATGAGCTGCGTACGTATGATGAATTCCACCTGTTCTATCAACCTGCGCGTGCACGCGGAGAGGTTATTTACATAATTCCCACCCCTCAAAACACCATATAAGGCTACGTTTCCTGCCTCAGAGGCAAAACGTGTTCGTTCATAAAATGACAGCGAAAAGTAAAAAGAAGAACTCTACCGGTGCGGAGATTGAAGTTCTGCTCTCTGAGGTCAAGAAAAGAAAATCTGTCCTTATTAGCAGCGTCACTCATGGGAGTAAATGACCAACTAAAGCCAAAGAATGTTTGTTTATAATAAATGTGGACCTTAAAATATGCACGCGTCCTGGCGGCGCACTGGGTAAAGCAGTGCGCCGTTAGGTGCTCCTAACCTTATTGAGACCTTGTGGGTTCGATTCCCACAAGGTATGACAATTTTTTTTTCCTTCTTTCTTTAGATTATTTATTCATTCCAGATTAAAAAGACTTTATGCTTCATTTCTTGTTGTATTGTAAATAGTTTTCTTGTGTTTTTTAAATCTGGAATGAATTAAAAGGAGAAAAAAAAACGTTGTCCCATGTGGGAATTGAACCCATAAGGTTCGGAACTGCGACGCAACGCTCTTCTCATTGAGCTATCTGAGCTCTGTGACTGCAACAGGAGGAGGTCAATGTAAAGTCTGCGTTACCGAAGTCTGCGTTACCGAGACAAATTAAACTTAAATTAATTCATAATTTAAGTTGGTTTCAGTTTGAGATCTTCATATTAATATTGTAGTGTTAGAAAACGGCATTGATAACAAATTGATTTTAATTTAAATACTTTAATCCGTTAGTCATTATTACATTTAAAATTATAATTCGACTTCAAACAGAACCTATTGTCAAAAACAATTGTGGTGCGTGACTTTTTTAAACTCTAAATATTTTCTAAATAACGAAATATGAAGTTATTAGTGGAGAAATTCCATCTGGATAACAGCAGACTGTCTGCTCGTAAAATATACGACAGGTCCGGACCACACGTAAATTTTGTTCGTATCTGAAAAAAATCGTAGGATATGAAAACATTGTTGAATGCCACAAATGATCCTAAATCACTCGTACGCACAGTTTAAGAACAAATCTGTGCGTACGAACGGTTTGTGCATGAGGGCCAATGAACTTTTCTGGAGACCTGATCAAATGACTAAAAACCCTCAAATCAACAAGGACAACTTCAGATTCTGACAGGAATGTTCTCAGAGGTTAAAGGTCAACTACAGAATATTTTCTTTTAGTTCAGCACTTGTTCTTGACTCTACAATAATTCTTTTCGACGGGCCGGCTGTTCTGTTCAGATTCTAAATATTTTGGACCTTTGTTGGAGGCAACATTTAGCTGGACGTGAACTGAAGATGTCTTCACAGTAAATTACCTTCAGAGAACGTCCCAGGAGCTCAGCTCTCCTCTGGACCTTCGCCTCGTTCTTCTTGGCAGAGCCGTCTGAGCTCGACCCGTTTGGACCGGGAGTGTTTGGATCAGGTTCATGTTTCTGCAGGATTTTAAAGAGTGAGAACGTTTTAATTTGCTCGAGCTTTGGGATATCTGAAGATTTTATTCAAATCCAAAAGTTGTTTATTTTATTAACTTTTAGTTTACGTATATCAGGGCTGTTCAACTGGTGGCCCGGGGGCCACATTTGGCCCGCAGGTGGGCGTAGTTCAGTCCAGAGTTCATATAAGGTCAAACTAAAATTTAAATGATCAATTAAATGTACACAGAGACAATAATTACTGGATGTCTGGTAGTTACTGTCGTCTGAGCTGAAGGTCTTCAGTGACCGTGATCCTCGGAGTCATTCAGTATTAAACGGTTGTTTCGTTGATGTTAGAAATATTAAAAGATGATGAGTCTTTTATAGTAAAACCTCAGATGTTCACACTGAGAAAAACACTCAAGTTTAAACTGAATGAAGTCTTAAGGCTGAGTTATAGTCGCGCTTTGGTCCGCAAGCTGGAGCGCGCGCCGCGCGCGCAGAGCGCGGCGCTGCGTTCATAGTTTTGCCACGTTGTTTATAGTTGACGCACGGCGGAGCATGGCAAAGTGCTGTTCTTTGAAAGCCCAGTCCACGGCGTCAACGGCAAAAGTCAACGGTGTGGCGCGCGGCGCGGCGCGCGCACTAGGCTTGCGGAGTTTCAAAAATTCGGAGGTGCGCGACACGCGCCAAGACGTCCGCGGGGCCAACGTGCAGGGGGCGGGGACTGCGATATTGCGTCACTTCTGGCGCGCGCCCCTCGCACGCGGCGCGACGCGTCAAGTATATATCAAGCTTTAAAGTGTGGATGACATGATTTTTTTTACTATGCATAAAATTGCTCAAAATATAAATATTTTATCATTTAAATATGTTCGTTTTTGCAAACAAAATGATAAATCTAATTAATTTTGCTTTAAAAGTGATTTTAAACTTTGCGCCGTGTTTATTCACGGGAAATCCGATTACACGCGAATGCACCATCTGTGACGTAGTATCGGGCAGAGGCAGTCTGTGTCTGTCTGGAGATCGCCTGCCTCGGAGCCTCCTCGCTTCCTGAAAAGGTAAAACTCAAATAAATACTGGTGCAGACCTAAATTAGAACCTGCTGTTTCTTGTTCATCCAACTTCCTGCTTCCCAAACTGAAGACAAATAAGTATTTTATAGTAAATTTTATAGTATGAGTCTTTTATAGTAAAACCTCAGATTTTCACACTGAGGAAAAACACTGAAGTTTAAACTAAATGAAGTCTTAAAACGATTAAAAACCGTTGAGTTTGACGCCTTCGGCTGTTTGTGGGCCGCCGCAGAGCTTGAAGCAGCCGAACTCTCAGTAATTCCTGTCACCGCCGAGCGTCGAGGGAAAACCTGTTCGGTTTCTGAGGAGAGCGACTCGGACTCACTTCACGTAATCGATACGAGCAGATCCCAGAGCCCCGCTCCCCTCGGAGACTCGGCCCATTTACATTTTGATTCAGGTTCTGGATGGGGAGTGGGGGTCGTCAGGACGGGAAAGGTTAACTCTCCCTCGGCTGCAGGAGGCGAAGGCCGGCTCCTCCTTGCTGATGTCCGGACGCCTCGGCGCATCAGAACCAGTTTGCCTCGGTCCTCTCCGACCAGTCCGAAGCATTTCTCCTGATCGGAGGCCGGCTGATGGCTCGTCAATATATGGATCGCTCCTCCTCGGCTCCAACTCAGAGAAAAAAATCTAGTTTTCCATCAGCGTGCGCCCGACGCGTTCGCCCAGGCCGCCCCAGCTGTAATTATCAACGGCAGATTCCCTGAAAGCAATCAGCGCGTCGCCTTTTGTATCTGTGAAATCTTAATAAGCCGAACAGAGAGAGAGAAGAATGGAGAGATTCTTAAAAGAAGGGAGGATGATCAGACGGGAGCCAGAGGAGGAAAAGAAGAGCAGAAGAAGACAAACGAGTCGACGAGGACACAATAAAAACACCAAAGACTTAACAGCAGCTTCAGGTGACACGTTATAAACTGCTGGAGCGCACGCGGATCAACAGTCTGACAAACAAAAACAAATTACACAAATAACAATAAAACAGCTAAAGAATGTTTGTTTACATACAAAAACAGCTGAGGTGTGTTTGTTTAGCTGTAGAAACAGTGTTTACATATAGAATCAGGTGAAGTGTGTTTGTTTACCTACAGAAACAGCTGAAGTGTTTGTTTACCTACAGAAACAGCTGAAGTGTTTGTTTACAGCTGAAGTGTGTTTGTTTAGCTGTAGAAACAGTGTTTACATATAGAATCAGGTGAAGTATGTTTGTTTACCTACAGAAACAGCTGAAGTGTTTGTTTACCTACAGAAACAGCTGAAGTGTTTGTTTACAGCTGAAGTGTGTTTGTTTAGCTGTAGAAACAGTGTTTACATATAGAATCAGGTGAAGTATGTTTGTTTACCTACAGAAACAGCTGAAGTGTTTGTTTACCTACAAAAACAGCTGAAGTGTTTGTTTACCTACAGAAACAGCTGAAGTGTTTGTTTAGCTGTAGAAACAGTGTTTACATATAGAATCAGGTGAAGTGTGTTTGTTTACCTACAGAAGCAGCTGAAGTGTTTGTTTACCTACAAAAACAGCTGAAGTGTTTGTTTACCTACAGTAACAGCTGAAGTGTTTGTTCACCTACAGAAACAGCTGAAGTGTGTTTGTTTAGCTGTAGAAACAGTGTTTACATATAGAATCAGGTGAAGTGTGTTTGTTTACCTACAGAAACAGCTGAAGTGTTTGTTTACCTACAAAAACAGCTGAAGTGTTTGTTTACCTACAAAAACAGCTGAAGTGTTTGTTTACCTACAGAAACAGCTGAAGTGTGTTTGTTTAGCTGTAGAAACAGTGTTTACATATAGAATAAGGTGAAGTGTGTTTGTTTACCTACAGAAACAGCTGAAGTGTTTGTTTACTTACAGAAACAGCTGAAGTGTTTGTTTACTTACAGAAACAGCTGAAGTGTGTTTGTTTAGCTGTAAAAACAGTGTTTACATATAGAATCAGGTGAAGTGTGTTTGTTTACCTACAAAAACAGCTGAAGTGTTTGTTTACCTACAGCAACAGCTGAAGTGTGTTTGTTTAGCTGTAGAAACAGTGTTTGCATATAGAATCAGGTGAAGTGTGTTTGTTTACCTACAGAAACAGCTGAACTGTTTGTTTACCTACAGAAACAGCTGAAGTGTTTGTTTACCTACAGAAACAGCTGGTTTGTTTACCTACAGAAACAGCTGAAGTGTTTGTTTACCTACAGAAACAGCTGGTTTGTTTACCTAAATAAACAGCTGAAGTGTTTGTTTACCTACAAAAACTGCTTAGGCGTTTGTTTACCTACAGAAACAGCTGAAGTGTGATTGTTTAGCTGTAGAAACAGTGTTTACATATGTAAAGTGTGCTTGTTTACCTATAAAAACAGCTGAAGTGTTTGTTTACCTACAAAAACAGCTGAAGTTTGTTTACCTACAAAAAGAGCTCAAGTGTTTGTTTTCCTACAGAAACAGCAGAAGTGTGCGTGTTTACCTACAGAAACAGCTGAAGTTTACCTAAAGTAACAGTTTAAGTGTGCTTGTTTACCTACAGAAACAGCTGTTTACCTACAGAAAAAGCTGAAGTGTTTTGTTTACCTACAGAAACAGCTGGTTTGTTTCATTACAGAAACAGCTGAACTGTTTGTTTACCTACAGAAAAAGCTGAAGTGTTTTGTTTACCTACAGAAACAGCTGGTTTGTTTACCTACAGAAACAGCTGAAGTGTTTGTTTACCTACAAAAACTGTGTAGGTGTTTGTTTACCTGCGGAAACAGCTGAAGTGTGTTTGTTTAGCTGTAGAAACAGTGTTCACATATAGAATCAGGTAAAGTGGGCTTGTTTACCTATAAAAACAGCTGAAGTGTTTGTTTACCTACAGAAACAGCTGAAGTGTTTGTTTACCTAGAAAAAGCTGAAGTGTGTTTGTTTAGCTGTAGAAACAGTGTTTACATATAGAATCAGGTGAAGTATGTTTGTTTACCTACAGAAACAGCTGAAGTGTTTGTTTACCTACAAAAACAGCTGAAGTGTTTGTTTACCTACAGAAACAGCTGACGTGTTTTTTTAGCTGTAGAAACAGTGTTTACATATAGAATCAGGTGAAGTGTGTTTGTTTACCTACAGAAGCAGCTGAAGTGTTTGTTTACCTACAAAAACAGCTGAAGTGTTTGTTTACCTACAGTAACAGCTGAAGTGTTTGTTTACCTACAGAAACAGCTGAAGTGTGTTTGTTTAGCTGTAGAAACAGTGTTTACATATAGAATCAGGTGAAGTGTGTTTGTTTACCTACAGAAACAGCTGAAGTGTTTGTTTACCTACAAAAACAGCTGAAGTGTTTGTTTACCTACAGAAACAGCTGAAGTGTGTTTGTTTAGCTGTAGAAACAGTGTTTACATATAGAATCAGGTGAAGTGTGTTTGTTTACCTACAGAAACAGTTGAAGTGTTTGTTTACTTACATAAACAGCTAAAGTGTTTGTTTACTTACAAAAACAGCTGAAGTGTGTTTGTTTAGCTGTAGAAACAGTGTTTACATATAGAATCAGGTGAAGTGTGTTTGTTTACCTACAAAAACAGCTGAAGTGTTTGATTACCTACAGAAACAGCTGAAGTGTGTTTGTTTAGCTGTAGAAACAGTGTTTACATATAGAATCAGGTGAAGTGTGTTTGTTTACCTACAGAAACAGCTGAACTGTTTGTTTACCTACAGAAACAGCTGAAGTGTTTGTTTACCTACAGAAACAGCTGGTTTGTTTACCTACAGAAACAGCTGAAGTGTTTGTTTACCTACAGAAACAGCTGGTTTATTTACCTAAAGAAACAGCTGAAGTGTTTGTTTACCTACAAAAACTGCTTAGGCGTTTGTTTACCTACAGAAACAGCTGAAGTGTGCTTGTTTAGCTGTAGAAACAGTGTTTACATATGTAAAGTGTGCTTGTTTACCTATAAAAACAGCTGAAGTGTTTGTTTACCTACAAAAACAGCTGAAGTTTGTTTACCTACAAAAAGAGCTCAAGTGTTTGTTTTCCTACAGAAACAGCAGAAGTGTGCGTGTTTACCTACAGAAACAGCTGAAGTTTACCTAAAGTAACAGTTTAAGTGTGCTTGTTTACCTACAGAAACAGCTGTTTACCTACAGAAAAAGCTGAAGTGTTTTGTTTACCTACAGAAACAGCTGGTTTGTTTCATTACAGAAACAGCTGAACTGTTTGTTTACCTACAGAAAAAGCTGAAGTGTTTTGTTTACCTACAGAAACAGCTGGTTTGTTTACCTACAGAAACAGCTGAAGTGTTTGTTTACCTACAAAAACTGTGTAGGTGTTTGTTTACCTGCGGAAACAGCTGAAGTGTGTTTGTTTAGCTGTAGAAACAGTGTTCACATATAGAATCAGGTAAAGTGAGCTTGTTTACCTATAAAAACAGCTGAAGTGTTTGTTTACCTACAAAAACTGCGTAGGTGTTTGTTCACCTGCGGAAACAGCTGAAGTGTGCTTGTTTAGCTGTAGAAACAGTGTTCACATATAGAATCAGGTACAGTGTGCTTGTTTACCTATAAAAACAGCTGAAGTGTTTGTTTACCTACAAAAACTGCGTAGGTGTTTGTTTACCTACAGAAACAGCTGAAGTGTGCTTGTTTAGCTGTAGAAACAGTGTTCACATATAGAATCAGGTAAAGTGTGCTTGTTTACCTATAAAAACAGCTGAAGTGTTTGTTTACCTACAGAAACAGCTGAAGTGTTTGTTTACCTACAAAAACAGCTGAAGTTTGTTTACCTAAAAAAACAGCTGAAGTGTTTACCTACAAAAACTGCTTAGGTGTGTGTTTACCTACAGAAACAGCTGAAGTGTTTGTTTACCTACAGAAACAGCAGAAGTGTGCTTACAGAAACAGCTGAAGTTTACCTACAAAAACAGCTGATGTTTACCTACAGAAACAGCTGAAGTGTTTGCTTACCTACAAAAACCGCAGAAGTGTGCTTACAGAAACAGCTGAAGTTTACCTACAAAAAAAAACAGCTGAAGTGTTTGTTTACCTACAGAAACAGCAGAAGTGTGCTTGTTTAGCTGTAGAAACAGTGTTTACATATAGAATCAGGTAAAGTGTGCTTGTTTACCTATAAAAACAGCTGAAGTGTTTGTTTACCTACAGAAACAGCAGAAGTGTGCTTGTTTAGCTGTAGAAACAGTGTTTACATATAGAATCAGGTAAAGTGTGCTTGTTTACCTATAAAAACAGCTGAAGTGTTTGTTTACCTACAGAAACAGCAGAAGTGTGCTTGTTTAGCTGTAGAAACAGTGTTTACATATAGAATCAGGTAAAGTGTGCTTGTTTACCTACAGAAACAGCAGAAGTGTTTGTTTACCTACAGAAACAGCAGAAGTGTGCTTGTTTAGCTGTAGAAACAGTGTTTACCTAAAGTAACAGTTTAAGTGTGCTTGTTTACCTACAGAAACAGCTGTTTACCTACAGAAAAAGCTGAAGTGTTTTGTTTACCTACAGAAAAAGCTGAAGTGTTTTGTTTACCTACAGAAACAGCTGGTTTGTTTCATTACAGAAACAGCTGAACTGTTTGTTTACCTACAGAAAAAGCTGAAGTGTTTTGTTTACCTACAGAAACAGCTGGTTTGTTTACCTACAGAAACAGCTGAAGTGTTTGTTTACCTACAAAAACTGTGTAGGTGTTTGTTTACCTGCGGAAACAGCTGAAGTGTGTTTGTTTAGCTGTAGAAACAGTGTTCACATATAGAATCAGGTAAAGTGGGCTTGTTTACCTATAAAAACAGCTGAAGTGTTTGTTTACCTACAGAAACAGCTGAAGTGTTTGTTTACCTAGAAACAGCTGAAGTGTGTTTGTTTAGCTGTAGAAACAGTGTTTACATATAGAATCAGGTGAAGTATGTTTGTTTACCTACAGAAACAGCTGAAGTGTTTGTTTACCTACAAAAACAGCTGAAGTGTTTGTTTACCTACAGAAACAGCTGACGTGTTTTTTTAGCTGTAGAAACAGTGTTTACATATAGAATCAGGTGAAGTGTGTTTGTTTACCTACAGAAGCAGCTGAAGTGTTTGTTTACCTACAAAAACAGCTGAAGTGTTTGTTTACCTACAGTAACAGCTGAAGTGTTTGTTTACCTACAGAAACAGCTGAAGTGTGTTTGTTTAGCTGTAGAAACAGTGTTTACATATAGAATCAGGTGAAGTGTGTTTGTTTACCTACAGAAACAGCTGAAGTGTTTGTTTACCTACAAAAACAGCTGAAGTGTTTGTTTACCTACAGAAACAGCTGAAGTGTGTTTGTTTAGCTGTAGAAACAGTGTTTACATATAGAATCAGGTGAAGTGTGTTTGTTTACCTACAGAAACAGTTGAAGTGTTTGTTTACTTACAGAAACAGCTAAAGTGTTTGTTTACTTACAAAAACAGCTGAAGTGTGTTTGTTTAGCTGTAGAAACAGTGTTTACATATAGAATCAGGTGAAGTGTGTTTGTTTACCTACAGAAACAGCTGAACTGTTTGTTTACCTACAGAAACAGCTGAAGTGTTTGTTTACCTACAGAAACAGCTGGTTTGTTTACCTACAGAAACAGCTGAAGTGTTTGTTTACCTACAGAAACAGCTGGTTTATTTACCTAAAGAAACAGCTGAAGTGTTTGTTTACCTACAAAAACTGCTTAGGCGTTTGTTTACCTACAGAAACAGCTGAAGTGTGCTTGTTTAGCTGTAGAAACAGTGTTTACATATGTAAAGTGTGCTTGTTTACCTATAAAAACAGCTGAAGTGTTTGTTTACCTACAAAAACAGCTGAAGTTTGTTTACCTACAAAAAGAGCTCAAGTGTTTGTTTTCCTACAGAAACAGCAGAAGTGTGCGTGTTTACCTACAGAAACAGCTGAAGTTTACCTAAAGTAACAGTTTAAGTGTGCTTGTTTACCTACAGAAACAGCTGTTTACCTACAGAAAAAGCTGAAGTGTTTTGTTTACCTACAGAAACAGCTGGTTTGTTTCATTACAGAAACAGCTGAACTGTTTGTTTACCTACAGAAAAAGCTGAAGTGTTTTGTTTACCTACAGAAACAGCTGGTTTGTTTACCTACAGAAACAGCTGAAGTGTTTGTTTACCTACAAAAACTGTGTAGGTGTTTGTTTACCTGCGGAAACAGCTGAAGTGTGTTTGTTTAGCTGTAGAAACAGTGTTCACATATAGAATCAGGTAAAGTGAGCTTGTTTACCTATAAAAACAGCTGAAGTGTTTGTTTACCTACAAAAACTGCGTAGGTGTTTGTTCACCTGCGGAAACAGCTGAAGTGTGCTTGTTTAGCTGTAGAAACAGTGTTCACATATAGAATCAGGTACAGTGTGCTTGTTTACCTATAAAAACAGCTGAAGTGTTTGTTTACCTACAAAAACTGCGTAGGTGTTTGTTTACCTACAGAAACAGCTGAAGTGTGCTTGTTTAGCTGTAGAAACAGTGTTCACATATAGAATCAGGTAAAGTGTGCTTGTTTACCTATAAAAACAGCTGAAGTGTTTGTTTACCTACAGAAACAGCTGAAGTGTTTGTTTACCTACAAAAACAGCTGAAGTTTGTTTACCTAAAAAAACAGCTGAAGTGTTTACCTACAAAAACTGCTTAGGTGTGTGTTTACCTACAGAAACAGCTGAAGTGTTTGTTTACCTACAGAAACAGCAGAAGTGTGCTTACAGAAACAGCTGAAGTTTACCTACAAAAACAGCTGATGTTTACCTACAGAAACAGCTGAAGTGTTTGCTTACCTACAAAAACCGCAGAAGTGTGCTTACAGAAACAGCTGAAGTTTACCTACAAAAACAGCTGGTGTTTACCTACACTCACAGAAATGATTCATGGCATAAGTAAGTTTTATACATTTAAATCTACTTGATTCTATTTAAAAACTCATTTTTTTTATATTTATGCATTAAAATGAAAGATTATATACATCATTTAATAAATTATCTACTTTATTGAATGTAATTAGTATTACTTACTAACATTGTTTAAATAATCAAAGATATAAAAAGATATAAAACAATCAAGATTATATTATATAAATTTGTGTGACTGGTTTACATAGAAGTTATGTGAATTTAAATGGGTGAAATTGTCATGCGCATGCGCAGAACCTCACACAACGCGCATGCTCAGAACACACACACATCGCACATGCGCAGAGCCTCATTTTTGAGCGCGTTTGCTGCTTCTCTTGGGAAATATCTTCTTAACAGATACCAGTAAGTATGTTTTTTTAATCATAATGCATGAAGTTGGTTGGTATCAAAATGTTTTATAACAGGCGATTTGGATATTGACTCAGCTCGTGTTAGCTAACGGTAGAGCTAGCCAACTAATATAAGTCTTAGCTAGCGGCTAGCTACAATATAATTTTAAATTTTCGTTCGAGACAATCGCGTGCCGTGGAAGTAAAGATTCGCAGGTAAAAGAAAGGTGGGGGTACGCTGGGTTTCTTTCCCCCAGTTGCTTCTTAGCAGCTAGGAGATACACGAGTGAGTCGCAGCTCATGTGTCCGACGGCAGCCTTCTCTGGTCGGACCGTCTGTCGCAGTCTAGCCTCCTGCTCAGGGCCTATGAACCAGAGCTATGAACTAGCCACTTCACTGTTAGCTCAGTGTCTGTTAGCAATATACAGTACTGTAGGTCATAAACCACACGGCCGAATTTCTTTAAACTTGAACGTAATTACTTCGTGGTCATTTACAAACTATGAGCTGTATTCGAATTTTGAGCTAAAATTCGATTTATTTATAATTTATTTGCGCAGTGCATAACACATAACCACAAGACAAACGGAGATTTTTCTTTAACGTTTAAAAATCACAGAACCTGTCTCAACAGGTTTAATAACATTGAGTATGTCTCTTAAAAGAACGCGGTTCTAGTGAGTATCACATACAGGCTAAAACTCTTTGCGTAAGTTGCTTTTAATCCGATTTTGTTAGATGCTACTCGCAAGCTAACGGTTAAGCTAAAGGCTAAGCTAGCGGGCGTCAACAGCGCCTCTATAGCGGCCACGAAGAGTAATTACAGTCACTTTGTGATAAAAACAAGCAGAACATTTACACAGAATAGATGATGAAACCTAGTCTGCATTTAATGTAAAACAA
>JBBPBX010084580.1:0-10280 GCA_038048925.1 Garcialebias charrua
TATATATATATATATTCCTACCGTACCTTCATACATCTTAATGGTTTATGAAAAGGTTACAGCCTTATTAATAACTGTATTATTAACAATAACAAGGTTCAATCAGGTCATCTGGATCTGTCCCCGACCTGTGGCAGGACGTGGACTGAGGAAGTCCTCTGGATGGGGGACAAAACGTCTCTCACTTAAACAGACTGGTCCTTTTTGTTGTTTTCTACCTGGATCATTGAGATTACATTTATTAAATTTTATATTAACAGTTAATAAGTGTACCATAAGTTTATAAAAAACTGATAGACCACACAACTGGACATGAAATGAGGGGATATTACAGAATATTATATATTGCATAAAAATATTGACCTGTGTTTGACCTAAATAAAATCAGATACTTATAAATCACATTTTAATATAATTTCAACAGTTAAATTATAAAGGTGTCGGTGTGGTATCGTGTTTTATGGGTTCTCTGTCCTGACACGACTTCTGTTCTGGACTTTGTAAATAACCTTTGTATTTATGGCTCCTAAACATTTGCTCATGTCAGATTATTAATCTGCAGTTTATTTTTTATTTTCTGTTGGATAAGAGCTCATTCTGAAGATGTGTTTAGGAGTTGACGCCTCCAGCTTCTGAACCTGCTGCTCAACGTGCACATCTGGACTGAGGAAACAGCTACTCCTGAGGCGTCGGCTTCATTTCCACCTGCTGGACTCTTGACGTCACTAAAAGGTCGTGGAGGCCGAGTCGTGGGTCGGCTCACCGTCGGTCAAACGTTTCAAAAGGACTTTGTTGTGTCTCTAATATCGATTATTGATTTCCAGCACTGCGTGTCTCCACATCTGGAGTTAAATGAGGATTTACAGGCTGAAACGTCAACATTATTCTAACAGCTGGTCATCTTTGTGTTCGTGGCACCTTCACATTTTCAACGCGCTCCTCTTGGACCTCCCTGAATGAGTTTCTGTACAGGAGATGCCTTCATGGCACAAACTTTACAAAACAATTCACATTTTCTTTAAAAAACTGTCCAGTGTGCTTGATTGTTTGTCAAAGACCGTGTAGAAGCGGCCATCTTGCTCTCTGGTCACATGACTTCAGCAGGTCACAGGCCTGACTGAAGCCTGACAACAGGTTGAGGGCGTGTCCAGTCGTCTGGAGCATTTAAAGGGGTTTGTTTAGAAAAGAGGAAGGGCAGATCATCCACGTGGACTCTGTCGTCACAAAGAGTTCCTGTCCGCTTCACTTACAGCTGGGAACATGAACATCTGGCTGTGAGGCACTGACGCAGGTGTACTCATGACAGGTCGGTCATGCTGAGGCTCATGGGTAATCCTGGGCGAAGGTAAGCCACTGGAACACGACCGTTCTCGCTGGTGGACCCGGTGATGGACAGACGAGCTTTGGAGCGCATTGCGTCTGTGAACTTCATCTGTTTGGAACAAAAGCAGCAATGTTAACATGAAGCAGCAATGTTAGCATGAAGCAGCAACATTAGCATGAAGCAGCCATGTTAGCATGAAGTCCTGCTGCTCCTCCACAACCCCCAGTTCACCCAAACATCAAACCTGCTCATGGTGGACGACCTTTAACGCTGCCCCTCAGGCTACCCATCAGCTCCAAAAGAGAAAAAAGGTCAAATACTGTATAACACTACCGAATATATCAGAGTCCGAGAGAGTCAGAGAATCTTTATTGTCATTTGCACCGCATGTGGTACATGTGATGAAATGAGATTATGTACACAGGGTCCCAGTTACATTCAACAACAAAATGTAAGAGAAAAACAGTAATAACATCTAGGATTAACTAAGAAAAACATCAACTAGAAATACACTAAGCACTAATGTAATAGAAAAACAAAATCATTACAAACAGACAGCCGCACGAACATGAGTCTATATGAGCAAATGGTCACATATGAACACAGCAACAAGAAAACAGATCAGCATCAGCATGATGTGATATTTTGCAGTGTTTACTCTTATTATTTATTTATTCATGAGTCTAACAGCCTCAGGGTAGAAGCTGTTCCTCAGTCTAGTGGTTCTACACTTAATGCTCCTCAACCTCCTTCCTGAGGGGAGTGGGGCAAAAAGTGTGTGTGCAGGGTGAGTGGGGTCTTTCATGATGCAGGTGGCTCTTTTCCTGCATCTGGAGGTGTAAATGTCTGTGATAGAGGGGAGACTGACTCCGACAGACTTCTGTGCAGCCTTCACCACTCTCTGTAAAGCTTTTCTTTCCGCAGCTGTGCAACCTCCATGCCACACATTGATGCTGGAGCACAGGATGCTCTCCACTGCACACCTGTAGAAGGAGGTGAGGACCGGGCTACTCAGACCAGCTCGTCTCAGTCGTCTGAGGAAGTAGAGTCTCTGATGACCTTTTCTTGATCAGGCTGGTGGTGTTGTTGGTCCAGCTGAGGTTATCATTCAAGTGTACACCCAAGTACTTGTAGCTGGAGACCACTTCCACTGCAGATCCACTTATGTTCAGTGGGGTGTGGGTGTGTTTGTTCCTTCTGAAGTCCACAATCATCTCCTTTGTCTTCTTCACATTTATGTGAAGGTTATTGTCTTTGCACCAGCTCTCCAGGTGTTCCACCTCCTGCCTGTAGCTGGACTCATCATTGTTCGTGATGCAGCCCACCACAGCTGTATCATCTGCAAACTTTACAATATGACAGCCTGGATGGGTGGCTGCACAATCATGTGTGAGCAGAGTGAACAGAAGAGGGCTTAACACACATCCTTGAGGAGAGCCAGTGCTGAGGGTTATGGTGGAGGAGGAGAAGTTGTGGATCTTCACGGACTGAGGTCTGTTTGTTAAGAAGTCTGCGACCCAGTTACAAATGGAGGGGCTTAGTCCAAGTGTAAATAGTTTGTCCATCAGGGTTTGGGGGATCATGGTGTTGAAGGCAGACGTGAAGTCCACAAAGAGCATACGGACGTATGAGTCCTTCTGATCCAGGTGGGTGAGAGCAGTGTGGACCACAGAGGAGATTGCGTCCTCTGTTGATCGGTTCTCACGGTATGCATACTGATGGGGGTCCACGTTCATGTTGATGGATGTTTTGATGTGAGTCATGACCAGTTTCTCAAAGCATTTTGCAACTATCGGGGTGAGGGCCACTGGCCTATTTCAGGTGTGAACAGTCTGGGAATCAGACCTGAAGCTGCCTTGTGTTTTTGAAAGTTGGAATCTGAGCCCCCCCCTCTATTAAGGCCTTTCTTTTTTAACATAAACAGCTTCTTTCACACCCCTCTCAAACCATCTGTGTTCTCTGTCCAAAATGTGCACATTCTGGTCCTCAAATGAGTGTCCCTTGTCCGTGAGGTGGAGATGACTTATGTGAATTAGACTAACAAAGACTTTAAGAAACCCCTACTGTTAAGGTGTGATGTGTGATTCGTCAATTTACATAGGATGTGTGTTGTTATCTTAGGCTACGTTCACACTGCAGGTCTTAATGCTCAATTCCGATTTTTTTTAAAATCAGATCTTTTGGTGTGAACGTTCACACTACATTTTAAATGCGACCTGCATCAGACCTGGCATGACTCCAGTGTGAACGCTCTACGTTGCAGAAGTGACCCACATGCGCAGAAGAAAACAGAGCGCTGATCAGTGCAGCTGTAGATGTGATGAAATATTAAAAATTGAGCTTCAGCTGTGTTCTGCTCCACGCCTCTTTTGGATCTGCGCTGGGCGCTGCGACTCAGCCTGCGTGACGTGACACGCAGGCTGTGAGTTGCTTGTTTGGGCTTGTTTTCATGGGGCTGGTCGCTTGTTTTTGTCCTGACGCTGACGCAGCACCCTGTGTTTGAGGAAGTAAACATGGACGCGCGCAACAGTTTTCAGTGTGTGTTCGTAATTTTGAAGTTGTTCTCCAATCGGGGAGAGCTAAACATCCAAAGATGAAAGGCAAAAACTGAGAAGAAAGCAAGGTGTGTGCGTCGCAAGTACAGAGAGCTGTCCCCCCGCTAGCCCCCACCCCGCTCTGAGCTACAGAGAGCTTGTCCCCCCGCTAGCCCCCACC
Source organism: Garcialebias charrua (assembly GCA_038048925.1). Lineage (NCBI taxonomy): Eukaryota > Metazoa > Chordata > Actinopteri > Cyprinodontiformes > Rivulidae > Garcialebias > Garcialebias charrua. The sequence continues at coordinate 4,040 of JBBPBX010084580.1, forward strand.
CCGCTCTGAGCTGCGTGTCCCCTCTGTCTGTAGAAACACGTGCGGGCTCAATTAAATGAGCCGCACGTGTTCTGAAAAAGTCAGATGTAAATCACATGAGCGTTCAGACTGCAGTCGCTTTGAAAACATCAGATATATATCTGATTTAAAACCACATACTGAAACAGCCTGGGTCGGATTTGAAAACATCGGATTTGGTGCGTTCAGACTCTCATTAAAAAATCGGATACGGGTCAGATGGGGCAAAAAAAAATCAGATTTGGGTCGGATTTGCCTGCAGTGTGAACGTAGCCTTTGGTATGTGTGTGTTATCTCAGCTTTCAATTTACATAGGTTTGTGTGTGTCATCCTGTTTATAACCTCACTCTCACACAGCCTGCTCTTTGAATTGAGAAAGCCCTTTGGATGAAGGGCGAAACGTTTTCTGTTACAAATAAAGTCCAGTTAGTTGCTTTTGTATTGAACGCTTGTTTTCGTTTTAACTGTTATTTTTCCAAATGGTTATTGTCACTTAAAAATAGTAAACATATAAATTATTTTAAATTAAACATCCCTGTTTTTTCTTGAACTATGTTGCATTTCAACGAGACAAACTTTCTGCACAGTAATTATGTGATTTGTGGTTAAGTCGTACTTACCCTCACTGTTTCTACAACATCCTGAAGAACGAGCAATAAACACAGCAACTTAGGGAAAATTACATGGAAAATTTTCAACTTTGGAGGGCCTTTATTTTGAAATTCCACATGAGATCTTGGTGACATTTGGTGTAAGTCAGTAAATTGTTTTGGTGCACAGTACTCATGGTATTATTGTGTATTTACACAATTTACAGTGTGCATGCATTTTCAGAACCGTAAGTAAATCGTTTTGATGACGTAGAGCTTCAGGTAATGGCGAGCGGAGCGCTCGCATTATTATTCTGAAGCTGCGCTCTTCTTCCCGGATTTGTTTTCATGTAAGTGTTATATCTCCACTCACTTAAGCTCCTGACGAAAGTATACTCACCCGGTGTCCAAATGAAAAGCTCTAAGAACCCTCCTGGGGTAAAATCCCTCCAGGTTAGACAAACAGAAAAAGCAGCGGGGCATGACTATATGCTATGCTAATGGAGGAGTTAGCTCCTCTGCTAAGAGGGGCAGGGACCAACTGACGCCATTGAACACTCCAGAAAAAAACAAACGAGAGAAAATATAAAGATACATCCGAAGAAAATGATAGTAACTCATTCAAGAAATACATTTTATTGGCTATTAATCAACCCAGGCAACAACTTGATGACCGCATAAATAAAAATCAAGTCATTCAGGGCTGTCTCATTCTTGTACTACAACAAGAAAGCTGCACACAGACGAGCAGTCTGGGGGCACAGTTCCTGACGATGAACGGTGGATGCCTGCGGCTAAATAACCAGAGTGTCTTATTTATGTACAAAATTATGATTTATCTTATATTGAATAAGTGCAGCTTAGAGACAGATGCGTTCTAAAGCCCAACAATTATGGTAATTTAGTTCATTTTTGATAAAACAGCTTGATAAATCTCAGGAAAAAACATGTAATATTGGATAATTTTCCTAGATAAATAAGTGACCAAGTATAATGTTTTTGTCTCGTTTGTTTAACTGGGTTCTCTTTATCTACTTTATCTACTATATGCCCCACCCTATGGAGGACCAAACGACATAATAATAAATAAAAGAATAAATATATATCTGACATAAAAGAATAAATATACAAATCAAAGTAGAAATATATATCCTAAGTACAGTATTTTCTGGTGTATAGGTCACACCTGTGTATAGGTCGCATTGTCCAATTATCACCAATAGATTGGAAAAATCCCTAGATAGGTCGCACTGGTGTATAGGTCGCACCTACGTTTAGCTCTGCTGCAAATGTCTGCCACAGGAGCGCACAGCAAGGCTTTTAAGAAGATTAACACTTAAAAACAATTATTTGTTTGATAAAAATTATAGCAAATATATGTCTGAGCTGAACTTTTCCTTAATAAATTAACGTAATTGTGAAATGAGCTGGATTTAAAAATTTGTTTCACCGAAAGTGATAACAAGCCATATATAGGTCGCACCTGAGTATAGGTCGCAGGCCTTGAAAAAAAACATAAAAAAGTTGCGACCTATACACCGGAAAATACGGTAATAATAAATGAAATAATAAATATATAAATCAAAGTAGAAATATATTTTAATGAGAAATAAAAGCATAATATATTCTTTTTATTTCTCCTTACACATGAGTTTCCGTCAATAAAAATAGATATTTTGCTTTGCCTTTTTTTTGCTTCTCCGTTTTCTGCTCGCTGTTTTTCCGTTTGCTGTATTGATTGCTGTATTGTTTGCTGTATTGTTTGCTGTATTTATTGCTGTATTGTTTGCTGTATTGTTTGCTGTATTGTTTGCTCGCTGTATTTCTGCCTCATCGTAATGTTAATGAGGAGGGCTGCTTTCTAAGTCCAGCTCTTCTACTATTGGTCAATAAACTGGTAAGAGAACGATCAGTGTGCAGATCGATTGTGCATGCCTGCGCTGCGGTCCTCTTAGCTAGATTTATAGTGGACGCGTCGCGCAGCGCGCGAGGGGGCGCGCGCCAAAAGTGACGCAATATCGCAGTCCCCGCCCCTGCGCGTTGGCCCAGCGCGTGGTCTTGGCGCGTGTCGTGCACCTCCGAATTTTTGAAACTCCGCAAGCCTAGTGCGCGCGCGGTGGGCGCTACAGAATTGTTTGACATGTCGGGTGGGGACCTTCACGTCAGAGCCTGCAGCTCTCTGTGCCACTGTGGTCATGGAGACTGCGTCGCGACGCATGGAGGAATGTTTTTATGTGATACAAATGTATTAAATTCACCTTATTCATCACTGAGCTGGACTTTTCTTTTGTTGTTTTGCCAAAAGTCACGTGATCGCTTCTTCCTCGCTGACTCCATGCATTAAAACCGCAAGACACAATGATTTGCTCCTCTGGACAACAGTTCAGCACGCGAGCAGAGCATTTTTGTTGTTGTGTGATTTCAAACAGTTCTTCTTCTACGGTAGATTTCTTCTTCTACCCTTTCTTGCAACATATGCACAGGTTTTAGAGGGAACTGCCACCTGCTGGTCCGTAAAAGAACAGCACTTTGCCATGCGCCGCCGTGTGTCAACTATAAACACAGAGGCGACACTGTAAACGCATTTCGCCGCACGGCACAGTGCGTGTGCAGCGCGCGCGCTCCAGCCTGTGGACCAAAGCGCGACTTTCACTCAGCCTTTAGGAGAGCTCCTTATTTGAGAGGAAGTAAACAACTATTAGAGATGTATCGACCGCAGTGAACGTAGTTTTAAGTTGGACGTGGATATTCGAGCTCCGTGTCTTCACCGGTGCGTTGCTCTCGTCAGTCCGCTTCATGGAGTCTGATCTTGGGCAGCCGCGCTAAGTCTGCCCCTACCCAGAGACGTCATGGTTCGCTTAGGGACCGTCAACAAATTTTCGAACGCGTCACTCTTCAGAAACAAAAAATAATATATATTAAATGATTTGAGCCCCCCACACAAATCTTACATCAAACTACTCTCCAAGACCAGTTCTGCGAGGCACAGCTGTTTATTTCTCAATTTTTATGCATTTTGTGAGTTTTCACAATTTAATATTTCATAAATCTGTGTTTTTGCTCAATACCATTCAGGTCTTTTGAGACACCCACAGAAAACCTACATCAAACTACTCTCCAAGGCCAGGCCTATGAGGCACAGCTTTTCATTTATCATTTTTATGCATTTTGTAATTTTTAACAATTTATTAATTCATAAATCACTGTTTTTGCTCAATACCGTTCAGGTCTTATGAGCCACCCACACAAAACTTACATCAAACTACTCTCCAAGACCAGGCCTATGAGGCACAGCTTTTTATTTATCATTTTTATGCATTTTGTAATTTTTCACAATTTAATATTTCATAAATCTGTGTTTTTTCTCAATACCATTCAGGTCTTATGAGCTGCACACAACTACTTAGAGGTGTGTCATCTGGACAGAAAATGGATGATAAGGAAACCTGGTGGTGGAAGAGTGAAGTGCAGGATGCTATTCAAAGAAAGAGATTAGCCAAGAAGAAATATGACAGTGAGAAGACTGAAGAGAGGAGAAAGGAATATAAGGAGATGGGACGTAGAGCAAAGAGGGAAGTAGCTAAGGCAAAGCAGAGGGCGTACAATGAGTTGTATGGGAGACTGGACACTAAAGAGGTAGAGAAGTCTTGTTCCAGTTTGGCAAGACAGAGGGATCAGGCTGGAAAGGATGTGCAGCAGGTTAGGCTTATTAAAGATGGGAATGGTAATGTTCTAACAAGTGAGGAGACAGTTACAGGAAGATGGAAGGAGTACTTTAAAGAGCTAATGAATGAAGAGAATGAAAGAGAAAGAAGAGTAGAGGTCATAGAAACTGTGGACCAGGAAGTGGGAAAGATTAGTGAGGGTGAAGTCTGGAAAGCTCTGAAAAGAATGAAGAAGGGGAAGGCTGTAGGACCTGATGACATACCAGTGGAGGTTTGGAAATGTTTTGGAGAGATGGCAGTGAGGTTTTTGACTCAAATATTTAATGGAATATTTGAGGGTGAGAAAATGCCTGAAGAATGGAGAAGAAGTGTGCTGGTTCCCATTTTTAAGAACAAGGGTGATGTACAGAGTTGTAGCAACTACAGGGGAATTAAGTTGATGAGCCACACGATGAAGATCTGGGAGAGAGTTGTGGAAGCAAGACTTAGACAAGAGGTGACTATCTGTGAGCAGCAGTATGGTTTCATGCCAAGAAAGAGCACCACAGATGCCATCTTTGCTTTGAGGATGTTGATAGAGAAGTACAGAGAGGGTCAGAAAGAACTCCATTGTGTGTTTGTGGATTTAGAAAAAGCATATGACAGGGTGCCAAGAGAGGAGGTGTGGTATTGCATGAGGAAATCTGGAGTGGCAGAAAAGTATGTTAGACTGGTACAGGACATGTATGAGGACAGCAGGACAGTGGTGAGATGTGCTGTAGGAGTGACAGATAGCTTCAAGGTGGAGGTGGGATTGCATCAAGGATCGGCTCTGAGCCCCTTCTTGTTTGCTCTGGTGATGGACCGACTAACAGATGAGGTCAGGCAGGAATCCCCATGGACTATGATGTTTGCAGATGACATTGTGATCTGTGGTGAGAACAGGGAACAGGTGGAAGAGAACTTGGAGAGGTGGAGGTATGCACTTGAAAGAAGAGGAATGAAAGTCAGCCGTAGTAAGACAGAGACAAGATCCACCAGAAAAACTGTTGTCTTCCACATGAATGTACTGCAACAAATCAATAAAGGAAATTAACCGTAAATTAAATTAACTTAAAGGTGATATGTGTAACTTTCTGTTGTGCTCCGGACTTAGAAATATTTTCAGCAGGGAAAAGCATTCTGCTCCCTCCCTCTCAGAGCCATATACAGTATCAGAGTCAGAGTCAGAGAGTCTTTATTGTCATTTGCACCGCATGTGGTACATGTGATGAAAACGAGATTATGTACACGGGGTCCCAGTTACATCCAACAACAAATGCAAGAGAAAAACAGTAATATCATCTAGAATTAACTAAGAGAAACATCAACTAGTAATACACTAAGCTAGGGCTGTGCGATATGACGATATATATCGTGGGGACGATAGAAACGTGTCTATCGTGCTACTTTCCTTCTATCGTCTCTATCGTGATAAATAAGAATAAAAAAATAACTGTCGCAAATAAGCTTCATATTGTGGTTTTGCGAGATGACGGCGCGGCTTTATGTTTGACGCACGCGCGGGTTTGCGACACATGCTTTACGATGTTAAACTCGAGAGCAACAGAGACGCAGGCGCATGAAGCCGGTGTCTCAACCATAGATCTCAACAAGGAGAAAACAGCTGCACAGGCAGCCCAAGAAGAATAACTTGCTCACCTTGTTAGCTTCCATTATTTCACTCCGCTGAAACTCTGAGACGAAATGGGTCCAGAGGACACGAACCCAGAGTTCAACCGAGTCCCAACTCGGGTCCAGTTAACCAATACAAAACAGACCAGAGACACAATAGAACCGCAATCAAACGCAACGTTTTCTCTTTTCTGTTTCTTGCTTTGTTTACTCAAACTTCAGAGCGGATTTCTTCTTCGTGAGTTTCATTAGCAGCTGTTGTTTTACCGCCACCTGCAGGAAAAATTTGGACCAAAGTAGAAAAGGAGTTGTTTG
>JBBPBX010084581.1:0-15272 GCA_038048925.1 Garcialebias charrua
AACAGGCTCAGGATGAGCGACCATCTGCTTTGTTTCAATGATTCAATGTTATTTATTTGTCATTTATTTGAACAAAATTATGTATACGGGGTCCCTTTACGTCCAACAAGATTATTAAAATGTAAAAGAAAAATAGTAATAATATCTAAGATATGAACTTAGAAAAACTTTAATAACAATACACTAAGCACTAATAGCATAAAAACAATACACTGAACATCACAAACATGAGTCTGTGTGAGCTGATGAGCACGCATGAACACAGCAACATGAACCAGATCAGCAGCAACATGAAACAGATCAGCAGCAACATGAAACAGATCAGCAGCAACATGAAACAGATCAGCAGCAACATGAAACAGATCAGCAGCAACATGAAACAGATCAGCAGCAACATGAAACAGATCAGCAGCAACATGAAACAGATCAGCAGCAACATGAAACAGATCAGCAGCAACATGAAACAGATCAGCAGCAACATGAAACAGATCAGCAGCAACATGAAACAGATCAGCAGCAACATGAAACAGATCAGCAGCAACATGAAACAGATCAGCAGCAACATGAAACAGATCAGCAGCAACATGAAACAGATCAGCAGCAACATGAAACAGATCAGCAGCAACATGAAACAGATCAGCAGCAACATGAAACAGATCAGCAGCAACATGAAACAGATCAGCAGCAACATGAAACAGATCAGCAGCAACATGAAACAGATCAGCAGCAACATGAAACAGATCAGCAGCAACATGAAACAGATCAGCAGCAACATGAAACAGATCAGCAGCAACATGAAACAGATCAGCAGCAACATGAAACAGATCAGCAGCAACATGAAACAGATCAGCAGCAACATGAAACAGATCAGCAGCAACATGAAACAGATCAGCAGCAACATGAAACAGATCAGCAGCAACATGAAACAGATCAGCAGCAACATGAAACAGATCAGCAGCAACATGAAACAGATCAGCAGCAACATGAAACAGATCAGCAGCAACATGAAACAGATCAGCAGCAACATGAAACAGATCAGCAGCAACATGAAACAGATCAGCAGCAACATGAAACAGATCAGCAGCAACATGAAACAGATCAGCAGCAACATGAAACAGATCAGCAGCAACATGAAACAGATCAGCAGCAACATGAAACAGATCAGCAGCAACATGAAACAGATCAGCAGCAACATGAAACAGATCAGCAGCAACATGAAACAGATCAGCAGCAACATGAAACAGATCAGCAGCAACATGAAACAGATCAGCAGCAACATGAAACAGATCAGCAGCAACATGAAACAGATCAGCAGCAACATGAAACAGATCAGCAGCAACATGAAACAGATCAGCAGCAACATGAAACAGATCAGCAGCAACATGAAACAGATCAGCAGCAACATGAAACAGATCAGCAGCAACATGAAACAGATCAGCAGCAACATGAAACAGATCAGCAGCAACATGAAACAGATCAGCAGCAACATGAAACAGATCAGCAGCAACATGAAACAGATCAGCAGCAACATGAAACAGATCAGCAGCAACATGAAACAGATCAGCAGCAACATGAAACAGATCAGCAGCAACATGAAACAGATCAGCAGCAACATGAAACAGATCAGCAGCAACATGAAACAGATCAGCAGCAACATGAAACAGATCAGCAGCAACATGAAACAGATCAGCAGCAACATGAAACAGATCAGCAGCAACATGAAACAGATCAGCAGCAACATGAAACAGATCAGCAGCAACATGAAACAGATCAGCAGCAACATGAAACAGATCAGCAGCAACATGAAACAGATCAGCAGCAACATGAAACAGATCAGCAGCAACATGAAACAGATCAGCAGCAACATGAAACAGATCAGCAGCAACATGAAACAGATCAGCAGCAACATGAAACAGATCAGCAGCAACATGAAACAGATCAGCAGCAACATGAAACAGATCAGCAGCAACATGAAACAGATCAGCAGCAACATGAAACAGATCAGCAGCAACATGAAACAGATCAGCAGCAACATGAAACAGATCAGCAGCAACATGAAACAGATCAGCAGCAACATGAAACAGATCAGCAGCAACATGAAACAGATCAGCAGCAACATGAAACAGATCAGCAGCAACATGAAACAGATCAGCAGCAACATGATGTAATTTTTCACAGTGATTATCCTGGTTAGATGTTCATGAGTCTAACAGCTTCAGGGTAGAAGCTGTTCCTCAGTCTAGTGGTTCTACACTTAATGCTCCTTAACCTCCTCCTGCCTGAGGGGAGCGGGGCAAAGAGTGTGTGTACTGGGTGAGTGGGGTCCTTCATGATGCAGTTGGCCCTTTTCCGTCGGGGTTGGAGAGAAGAAGGAGAAACAGACAAACACATACTGATAATCCATTCACAACGAGCATTTACATGCAGTGGGCTTTGTTCTGAACAGAAGTACTGACATGAGCAGAGTTGTAAACTCTCCTTAAAAAACACAGAATAAGAAGTTCTACTTCCGGTTTACTTCCGGTATGAACGTAAACTAAACTGAGCACCCAAAATGGATCTGCGATGGGTTGTAATGACAGTGGAGACATTACTGCACTCCCTGACTGAGCTACAGGTAATACAGATCATTTTGAGATCTTTCAAAGTTTCTAGTAGAAATGTTGCCGCTCACTGACCAGTTTTGCTTCCCTGACATGCTAATATTATTAGCAATAGCCAGGCGGAAATGACATAGGTTGCACATGCGCAGTCAGGTCTGTTTTGCACAATTGGAAAAAAATTAACAGATTAAGTGTTTACATGCACATTGTTCGGGTTATGAGTCGGTGTAAGCCACCCATTTCATTCTGATTACAAATTACTTCAGATCAAACTGAATACACAAAAAAAAAATAACCTAAAAGGGGTGTTTACATGACACGTTTTTTATTCTGAATGGCCGTTTAATCCGATTACTTCTGTCCATGTAAACATAGCTAAAACTGTGGCCCCTGAGCAGTTTAGTTGATTCGCCCTGGTGTAGTTTGTTTCATGCTTTTTAGAGGTAGGGCCCAGAAATGCTGATTAACATGAGAAGCTGACTAAAACACTCCTAAATCTTTATTAAACAAATATAAGGCTGATGCGGCAGCGGTAGGAAATAAAAAAAAGTTGATGTGAAACAAAGGAGAACTGGATGTCTGTACTTTTCTGTGTTCTCCGTTTATGATTTTTTTTATTTTGGTCCTTTGGGTTCTGTTTTTTGTTCTCTTGTGTTTTTATTCATCCCTCTGTGTTCCCTATGCCAGTCTTCACTCCTATTTTCAGTCAACCACACCAGTTCAGTTATTACACACACCAGTTCTCAATTAACAATCACACCAGGTGCTTTCATTTCCCACCCTCCTTCCGTTCTATTGAAACCACTTCTGATCACCATTTCACCGTTGACTCATTGTCTTGGCAACCAGCCGGATGTCCTGTCCTCCCTGTGCTCCCTCGTGCCTATATGTGTTTTTCACCTCCTGATTGTTGTAAATTGTTGCTGCCATGTGAGCCATTTGTTTTTGTTTATTAATAAATCCGTTTTTATTTAACTTTGTGCTCCCCGTGTCTGCATGCTCTTGGGTCCAACTCCCGACCGTGATACTGGAGATGACAATGAACATGAGGAGACTGGGAGATTAAATGGACTGGAGTTGAATAGAAGTTTGGAGCCAGGTGGCTTGATAGTAACAGGAACAAGTGAAGATGGAAATCATTTCCAGAAGTGTTTAACTGTCATTTAACGTATCAATGACATGTACCTAATGGTATGTCATGTACCATTGGGCACTTTTAAGTGGGTATACTGAAATTCTTAAGCTTTTCTAGTGGGTATACTCCATATACCCGAGTATCACGTAGACTACACCACTGTGGAAATGGTAAGACTGAAGAGAAGGAATCTAACGAAGGAAAATAATTTGGAAAAATGAACCGGTTGCACAGGAAAACTAGAGGGAAAAAAGTAAACACAAACATCACAAAAGACAGAAAATAAACATGAAAACAAGGAAGTTTAACCCTAAGAAAACACACAAGACTACTGAAAATTAACCACAAATTCTGACAGTATTATTATGGGCTTATGTGAGGATATGTGAAATAGTCTGCCAGATGGAAAGTATAAACCACAGTATGTGCACAAAGTGGAAAAAAATAAAATAATAATAAGCAGTGTTGTGTGCATCCGTGAAGTTCTGTTTAAGTTGTGTCATTAAAACAGGGGCTGTAGGATCCAGAAAACCAGTTGGACTTTTGATTTATTCTCTCCAAATGACAACATCGGCTATTTTTTTTCTTTCCCATTTTATTTGACTCGTGTGCCCTCTGTTATAAGGAGAAAAGTAAAGACAACCAGACTGAACATCATCACATGACAAATAGGCCTGTCACAATAACAAATTTTGCTGGGCGATTAATTGTCTCAGAAATTATTGTGATAAACAATAATATTGTTAGAAATTTGACAATAATTAGTCATTATTGTATTATTAGTAATTATTGTCAAATTTAAGAAGAAATGTTGGTTACGGTAATTTGTTTTGAGTGTAGTATCTTTTTAAACCACCAGATGGCAGTATAAAATGGGAGGGAGGCCCCTTGACGTGACATGGGGTGTCTCTCCTTTCATTTTTTTGGTTCTCAAAATGCCGGATGCTCTGTGTGGTTTGAGCTCTTCAGCATAGCATTTGTCACACAAAGCTTTTAATAAAAACTCAGTAAACAAGTTCTCAGCTTCTTTTTGCAGAGAAAAACAACTTTTTAGACAAGGCACAGGTTTCAAACGTGAATTTTGGAGCTTCAACAAGACGGAGATTTATGCCCAATGTTGGCCTGTTAGCTTAGCTCGTAGCTTAGCTTCTCAGCTTAGCTGCTTTTAACGATCCAAAAATGTGATTTTGGACAGTTAAAACAGATATTTAAGAGAAAACAGAACGTAGGAGTGGTCCATGAAGAACACTGGAGTTGAGCCTTTTGTCATCCAGTGTCTTCAGTAGAAACAGAGAGACACGAAGAAATAATAAAGCTGATAAATGAAAATGAGGTTGATAATTTTCATTTATCATGCGATCAATTGATTCATTGTTGCAAAATTGCACATATTCGCATATATAAACAAGAACCGTAATATACTGTATTAATATACCATATTATTTTACATTATTTGTGTTTTATTCTTAGATCCTTGTACACTGTTTCTTTTTATATTTTATATGTTTGCTAATTTTGGGTGTAACTGCGACCTTGCTACAAAATTTTGTTCCACCTCATGTCCACATGTGATGAGAATGACAATAATGAACCTTGAACATATAAAACCCAATACTGTATTTGGTCAAGCTAATCTGTAGTCCTCTCATACTTTGGTTGGCAGCAAAAATCTTTGTGCAGACCAACTTTGGCTTTGATTTATGATGACACGAATCCCAAGACTTGTGATGGAAGCACTGAATATTTGTTATTCAGGGGAGTGTGTCTGAGCAATGTCACAAAGAACAGGAATTTAGGCCCATATCTTCTATATTGCTCATCTGAACCTCAGAACACTTGCACAGGCCTGGAGCATGCAGGCAGTATGTTTAAGTGGGTATTGGCATTTTGTAAATGGTGGGTTTACACTGAATCAAAAGGTGCTCCTATGTAAATGCCAGCAAGGTCGTTGTTGTTTTAGCACTTCTCTTTGTGTAAGTGGGTCAGTGTGACATGTGTGCAGGACAAATACACAATACACAAATGCTAGTTGCATTAACTCACACTCTCTTCAGCAAAGCTTGGCTTTAAAATGGATTTAGTTTTGCTAGCTAATAGCAGGGAATCAGCTGTATAGTACAAGCAATAAGTGGAAGAAGCCTGCAGGCTATGCACACAGATCTTATCACTCAGCAAGCAGACCCTGTTATAAAAATCTATTCTGTTTTTCATAATAGTCTGCTCTGTTTTCTTTTTTATGTGTAGTTTCCCTGTTGTGCATGCTATACCAACCCAAGGCTGCCAATTATACAGTCTGAGTGAATTAGTTGAGTTTAAGGCTGCATTGTCATATCCACTGAGTTTAAAGACCGTGTAAAGTAAAATTAAATTTGTGTTTTGAGTTTGTCACACGGCATAAATATGTGTTATTAATCACCCATATAAATCTGACTGATTAAAAACATTGTTTACCTTATAAAATTAAGTCTCAAATATAAGGAAAAAACATGATTTTCCCAGGGTCTGGAACGGTGGGGGCGTGTCAGCGCGTGGGCGTGGTTTCAGCGCAGTTCTGCAGCTCAGAGCAAGTAGGAGGACCCTCTCGCTCAGAGCTGAACTGTGTGGAGGAGGAAGACAGGTTCATCAGTAAACCTGCTCTGTTTGCTCCTTTTTCCAAGAGTTACGCTGTTTTTAGTGCACAAACAACTCTGGTTTTATTTTAAAAGTTGAGGACACAACTATAATTCATAACTCCGCTGTTCTGTGTTTAGAAGATGAGCGGACTCGCGCGGCTGCACCCGGTCCGACCCGACACATCGCATGCGGGGGCTGTGTTGGTGATTAAAATAAAGAGTAATCACGTTGATAACTAAGTATGCAATGGACCTGTCGCATTTTCTTAGCAAAAAAGGAGCTTGTGAACTTGTAGGGCACAGGCTTAGCAATAAAAAAAAGAAAGAAAGAAAAGAAACAGGAAAGGCGGCGGCGGTGTCCGGAGGCTGAGGAGGGAGACGGTCAGTAGCAGGTGCCCTGACCATTAAAACATCCTGGGAAGATGCAGGAACGAGGCATAATTGATTAGCTAGCTAACAATGAACAAAATATCTATGCTATTGCTATCTGATGCTATCTGCGAGTCGCGAGTGAACGGCTCCACCCATGCGAAGAACAATTTATATGACTGGAGCAGCAGGGGGTGGGGCTATACTAATGAGGACCGCGTGACGAAACGCGGTCACGTTTAAAACACGCCTAAAAAATCCTGAAATAGAAATATGTTTATACACAGTTTGCTCTATAACTCCAAAATTAATTGAGCTACAATTTTGAGACTTTTTACTCATTTACAAGATTACAATTATCACATTTATAATGTTTATTTAAGAAAATATTGAAATTCACTTTACACGGTCTTTAAAAGAATGCTAGTGATTCATTTGTTTAAGTGTCTGTAATTTCCACAAGCCTAGAAGTCCTTCACAAAAAAATTCTGCATACATGTAATTATGCATTTATAGGGGTGTAACGATACGCTAAGATCACATTTCGGTTCAGTTCAATTACAAGGAGGGTTCGGTTTGGTAAATTTTCGGTACAAAAAAAAACTTATAAAATGTTTATTTTGAAAATGTGTCAAGTAAACAACATGTATAAAAATAAATAAAAGCAACCCATTTGGATTATATTTTAAATAAATGGCATTCTTTACAATAAATAAACTATACCAACAATAATAAAAATCTTAATAAATACAATAACAGTCAGAACCAGAAAAATAAGCAGCAACAGACTGTTTACAATCTAATCAAGTTTTTGTCCAAAAAGACCAACTTGTCCATATTTTCTGCTAAAAGCACAGATCTAGTTGCAGTGAATATCTCCAGCGGTGGAGAAAACCGCTCAATAACAACAGTAGTAGCAGTGTTGCTGTATTTGTCCTCATTACTCACAACCTCTTCTTGGACCTGCTCCTCCAGGTGGCACAGGTCCCTGGAAAAGTTCAGAGTTCATTCATCACAGACTTCTTAGCTGCAGGTGATCTGGTGGATTTCCCTGAAGAGGAAGAAGTCAACTGCTATCTCTGTCCCAGACTGGAAATAAAACACAAAGAGGTAAAAAAAAAAGAGTTAATAAGATTATAATTTTAAATTAAAAAGGTTAATTAGATAATAATAATAAAACAACAATACCTCTTCTTGAACGGTTGTTATGAGGTGGTTGAATCTCTCGGTCATCATCATCATCATCAGGGCAGAGCTTTAATCTGGTCCAGGACTTGTTGACAACATCAGTTTTAACTTTTTCATAAAGTGCTGAACTTTTTGGCTGAAGTGTTGACGTGATGGATGTTGTAGCGATGCTCAAGAACTTTAAAGTTGACGTATCAACAACATTCAGACGTAGATCCAGAGCTTTAAAAACTCCTAAAGTTTGTGTTATTGCTCTGGACCGATCTGAATACTGTAACTTGATGAAGGTAGTTTAAATGCTGCTGCTGTTCGGTGTTTGCAAGCTGCTTTTCTTACTTGTAGAAGATGTTTACGTTTGGATGACGTTGTTTCAAGTCCGTTAACAAGTTAGATGTGTTGCTGCTGCAGATCCAATCTTCATGAAACAATGTCCAAACACAGCTTTGGATTTGCGCTTGTCTTTTAACAAGGAAGCCATAACGTTCCCAAACAGCAGACCGCAACGACAAGCTAGATGCTGCTAATGCTACATGTGCTACAAGATAATAGCGCCATGCTGAAACTCGCCTAGGAATTTTGTTTATGTTTGTTTATGTTTATTAAATTTGTTCATTTTTTTACAAAAGAAACACAATACAAGACAATCCCATTAATGATACGTACACAATGTAAAAAAATGAAAGGAAGCAGAAAGAAGAATAAATCTTATTATATCTGCCCCTTTTTTCAAACAATCAGATTAAACAATAATAATATTTCACCAGTAGTACAAAATGACTAACTCTTTCTAATTTTCTAATACTAATACGTAACTAATAATCGATACAAAACACATTAATAATATTTCACCAGTAGTACAAAATGACTAATTCTTTCTAATTTTCTAATACTAATACATAATTAAAAATTGATACAAAGCACATTAATAATCTTCCACCAGTAGTACAAAATGACTAACTCTTTCTAATTTTCTAATACTAATACATTACTAATAAATAATACAATACACATTATGCTAATTCATATATATTTTTTCAACAAATTCCTTTTGATCATTTTTTTAAATGTAAACAGTGACTTGGCATTTTTAACTACATTCTCCAAGCCATTCCATAATCTAATTCCCTGGATTGAGGTAGAACGTCCCTTCAAGCTAGTTCTGAATTGTGGTTTTACAAACATCTCTGTCCCCTTAAGATTATAACAACTTTGTCTTTTAACAAAGTGCATTTGGATATTTAAAGGTAATTTGTTGTTCTGAGCCCTATACATAATTGATAAAATATTATAATCAACCAAATCATGGAACTTCAATAATTTCAGTTGATAAAATAATGTACTGGATGGATGACAGTAATGTTTTCTAGTGATAATTCTTACAGCTCTTTTCTGTAATACAAAAATAGGCTTTGTGATTGTTTTACACGCTTTCCCCCAAACATCAATACAATAGATTAAGTGTGGAACAATGATTGTGTTATACAACAAATACAGAGCTTTATCATTCAATAGGTCTCTGACCTTGTATAGTACTGCAATCGATTTAGCTATTTTTATTCTTACAGAATTTATGTGTTGTTTCCATGTCAGTTTGTCATCAATAATAACACCCAAAAACTTCACCTCACTCACTCTACAAATCTCAACACCCTCAATTTTGAGTGGAACATCAACAGTTTTCTTTTTATTACTGAATATCATGTAATTAGTTTTTTCTAGATTTAATGATAATTTATTGATTTTAAACCAAGTTTGTATTTTGGTAAATTCTGTCTTTATCAATTCCAACATTTGTTCTATATCTTCACCTAAACAGAAAAAATGTGGTATCATCAGCAAAAAGTATACATTTAAGGAGTCCTGACACATTTACCAAGTCATTCACATATAAAATAAATAGCTTTGGTCCAAGCACAGAGCCCTGGGGAACTCCACATGTGATATTACAGAGGTCAGATCTTACATCATTTATTTGTACAAATTGTTTCCTATCTTTCAAATAGCTAGATACCCACTGTAATGCTGGTCCTCTAATACCATATTTGTTCAGTTTTTCAAGGAGAATGGTGTGATCAATAGTATCGAATGCTTTTTTTAAATCAACAAAAATACTGACACAGTATTGTTTTTGATCGACAGCAGTAGTTATTTGTTCCATTAATTCCATGAGAGCCATTGATGTAGAGTTTTTAGCTCTGAACCCATATTGACTATTGCTTAGAATATTTTGTTTGTCTATAAATTGATCTAGTCTGTTCACAAAAAGTTTTTCAAGAATTTTAGAAAACTGTGGTAACAAGGATATAGGTCTATAATTGTTGAACACACATTTATCACCATTTTTAAAAAGAGGAACTACCTTAGCTACTTTCATATTATCTGGAAATATTCCTGTTGAAAATGATAAGTTACATATATATGTAAACGGCTCAATAACATGGCTCATTATATCCTTTACAAACATCATATCCATGTCCACCCAGTCCTTTGATCTCTTGTCTGTAAGATTTTTTACTACTTTCATTATTTCCTCTTCGTTAGTTCCATTTAGAAAAATACTGCTTGTACAGCCTGTAATTGTGTGGCTCACATTATTATTTACTTTTGGTATTTTAGCTGCAAGGCTTGATCCAACATTCACAAAATACTGATTAAATCCATTGACAATTTCATTTTCATCATAAACTTCATCTTTTTCTTTTACAAAATATTTTGAAATACTAGTTTTTGCTTTATGATTCTTCATAACACTATTCATTACTCGCCATGTTGCTTTCATATCACCATTACTTTTATCTAATAATTTACTATAATATTCTTTCTTATGTTTCCTTATAATCCCTACTAATTTATTTTTATACTTTTTATATTTTTCTTCAGCGTTTTGACTTCGCAATTTCAAGAAACACGAATACAAATAATTCTTTTTTTTACAAGCATTTCTCAACCCTTTTGTCATCCATGGTTGGTCAACAATTTTTCTCTTTGTGTAATTTGTTTGTACACAATTTTTTTCATACAGAGTTTCCAAGATATTCATAAACTCATCATATGATCTGTTCACATCATCAACATACACTTTATTCCAGTCTTGTTTATCTAGATCCTCTTTTAATTTTTCCATAACTTTTTTTGATGTGTTTATGATCTTTTTCTTTGCGTTAACTTCTTTTGTGATACTTTGATCATTTTTATAGATTGTGAAAACTGGTAAATGATCACTTAAGTCGGTCGTTAAGATACCACCTATCACCTCTCCGTCTGTTATATTTGTGAAAATATTATCAATTATTGTGGCACTATGAGTTGTAATTCTTGTTGGCTTGGATATCAATGGATACATATTTATCTATGGTGGAATTTTAGTTCCGTGGCGCATATATTCTGCCGTTAATAACGTTTAATAAGTGAAAAAATAACCGAAATGGTACGCAGGTGGACCGAACCGAACATGCCGTACTGAAACGGTTCGGTACACCCACGTGTACCGTTACATCCCTATCATTTACTAAAATCAGTTACCGTATTTGCCATTGTAAAATACGCTCCGGTCTATAATACGCTTTGACCAATTATTGGAAATAAACCAGAAAAAAACGTACATAATACGCTTCGGTGTTTAATGTGCATCTATTATGCGTCACCGCTACGCGACGCGTCAGCGCCTCATTTGCCATGCTTAAAATGGCGTCGAGAGAAGCGAGCGAGTATGAAGAACTTCACAAGGAAACACGGTAAAAACTATTATTTCTTTGCGAGGAAAAATATATTTCTTAGCTGACTTTATAGCACACGGTCTCCTGAGCTTAACCAAATGTGAAATCAGCTGGTCTGAGCTGGATAAAAAAAAATAGTTTGCCGATTTCCATACATGCGGTTCGGACGCTTTCTTTCTTTAAATTTAGCTAAATAAACGCTTAAAAAATATATTTCTTACCTGACTTTATAGCAGACGGGCTCCTGAGCTTAACCAAATGTGAAATCAGCTGGATTTAAAAATCCACGGTGTGGTTTATGAGTGGTATCTTGCAAACAAAAACAGCGAACCTCACAGCTAATAGCAGCTACATCCAGAGCATGGGGCGGGCAACGACAGAGTCAGTCCGACCAGAGGAGGCTTTTTTCAGACACATGAGCTAGAAACGGTCCAAGTACGTGGCCTTCCTCTTCCTCTTCACTCTCTGAGTCCTCTACTGCTGCCCATAGCGCCCGTAGCGGCCGAAACTGGTACTGCACAATTTTTGCCCAAAACAAAAAACTGCGATTTCAGAGCCAAAAATAGGTCTAAAAATATGGGAAAAAAATCCATAAATAATACGCTTCGGTGTTTAATACGCAGGACATTCAAATGAGCAAAAAAACTGCGTATTATACACCGGTGAATACGGTAACTCACTTAATCTTCTTTTTGGTCACCTACTTTTATAAACTACAAAGCTACTGTGCATCATCATCAATATTCCTCCAGTAAGAAATCTGTTTGTTTAACTCGGTGATCACACACTGACTTGATAAGTTTATCAGAACTCCCCACACAGCAGGAGACATATAAAGAGCATGCCCCTGGAGGAGTGTGCAGCCTTTTGACTTGTGTTTCTACTAATTCTTATAATTCAACATTATTAACACCAAAACACAGATACTTGTAGGCCCCAGTTTAAATCTAAGATGTTTATGTCTCTGTTTAACTTTATTTTCCCCCAAACTCACAAAGTTCCCTCTGTGAGAGAGTCCCAGAGAGACTGTGTGAGCTGTAAAGCATGATAGTGGAAATTATGTTTCTGACTTTACATTGTTTCTGACTTTACAATGTTTCTGACTTTACAATGTTTCTGACTTTACAATGTTTCTGACTTTACAATGTTTCTGACTTTACAATGTTTCTGACTTTACAATGTTTCTGACTTTACAATGTTTCTGACTTTACAATGTTTCTGACTTTACAATGTTTCTGACTTTACAATGTTTCTGACTTTACAATGTTTCTGACTTTACAATGTTTCTGACTTTACAATGTTTCTGACTTTACAATGTTTCTGACTTTACAATGTTTCTGACTTTACATTGTTTCTGACTTTACAATGTTTCTGACTTTACAATGTTTCGGACTTTACAATGTTTCGGACTTTACAATGTTTCTGACTTTACATTAGGAGGTGCACCGATTTCAATTTTCTGGCCGATCACCGATTTTTAGAAAGTCTGACCTGCCGATTCCGATTTTCCGATACCGATTTTCAGGTGTGAAAAGGTCAAAATGTACCTTAAATTTTCCAATCTTACTTTATTGTAAACAAAGTTTAACCATAAAAAAATCAGTTTATTTTACTCTTTCACTTGTTACATTTTAAATTAATTTTTATTTTCATTAAAAAATTTAAAAAACAAAAAAAGATAATGCAGCATGTGTAACATTTTCAAGTCAGTGGGTAATAAGAAATAACACTCACACAGGTAAGTTTGCACTGCACAAAAACCATAGATATACGGGAGTATCAGATGTGGTATATCTCCGCATCCTTCACATATACGGACAATTTCCGGGAATTTCCGTATCGCATCCTCGGAAAATCCAGTTTCGGATATTCCCGGATACGAACAGATCCGAACTTTATTGATCCTTAAAAAATCACAAAATCCGGATACTTTATCTGCTGCAGATCCAGAAATATGTGGCTCTGTTATCCCTCGGGATTACTGCTTACATCTCTTCGGATACTTGCCGCATATATGACGTATGATTGTTTATATTTACGTATACGTGACAGATGTCAGTCGTATATTTATGGATTTTTATCTGTGAAGTATCTGTGAAGTATGCGATTTCTCAGAGATCCAGCAGATCTTTGACGTATCACGATGAAGATGTCAGTCGTATATTTATGGATTTTTATCTGTGAAGTATCTCTGAAGTATGCGATTTCTCAGAGATCCAGCAGATCTTTGACGTATCACGTTTAAGATGTCAGTCGTATATTTATGGATTTTTATCTGTGAAGTATCTCTGAAGTATGCGATTTCTCAGAGATCCAGCAGATCTTTGACGTATCACGATGAAGATGTCAGTCGTATATTTATGGATTTTTATCTGTGAAGTATCTCTGAAGTATGCGATTTCTCAGAGATCCAGCAGATCTTTGACGTATCACGTTTAAGATGTCAGTCGTATATTTATGGATTTTTATCTGTGAAGTATGCGATTTCTCAGAGATCCAGCAGATCTTTGACGTATCACGATGAAGATGTCAGTCGTATATTTATGGATTTTTATCTGTGAAGTATCTCTGAAGTATGCGATTTCTCAGAGATCCAGCAGATCTTTGACGTATCACGATGAAGATGTCAGTCGTATATTTATGGATTTTTATCTGTGAAGTATCTCTGAAGTATGCGATTTCTCAGAGATCCAGCAGATCTTTGACGTATCACGATGAAGATGTCAGTCGTATATTTATGGATTTTTATCTGTGAAGTATCTCTGAAGTATGCGATTTCTCAGAGATCCAGCAGATCTTTGACGTATCACGTTTAAGATGTCAGTCGTATATTTATGGATTTTTATCTGTGAAGTACCTGGAAATATGCGATCCCTCAAGAGTTCCAGCAGATCTTTGGCGTATCACGTCGTTGCAGATGTCATTCGGATATTTAAGGATTTTTCATTTATGCAAATTCATGCATATTTGGGAATATGATATACTCTGCCTGAAAATACAGGTTTGCATGTAGGTAGACCATGTAAAACACCAATGGTTACCGGTAGTTGTTTTTTTTTTACCCTAACCCTCCATTTATTTTTTATTTTTAATATGTGAAGCACTTTATATAACTACATTTGTTTTAAATCTGCAATACAAATAGTTGGCTTCTAACATCTTTACATTTTAACATCACCCAGTTTTCTACATCAACATTAGTCTTTAATTTAGATTTATGTACCAACATCATGATGTACAAATCACAAGCTGGACCAAAAGCAGTCTAGTAAATACACAGTGGTTTGTATCTTCAGAACTACTACGGTAATGCAAACATCAGACATAAAAAAACTGACCATGACTTTAAATTTATTTTTTTATTAACACCCCCCCCCACACACACACACACACACACACGCACACAAAGAGGAAAAGAAGAGGAGATGTATGGATGCAGTTAGAGAGGACATGAAGGTAGTTGGAGTGAGAACAGAGGATGCAGAGGACAGAGTGAGGTGGAGGAGGATGACTCGCTGTGGTGACCCCTGAAAAGGGAAAAGCCAGAAGAAGGTGCTCAAGGCAGCCTGGGTTGCATTTCTCACTGGGCACTCTGCGATGGACTTTGTTCTGAAGCTCAGCAAATGAGTCAGAGGCGCTCCTCTCTCGC
>JBBPBX010084582.1:0-15271 GCA_038048925.1 Garcialebias charrua
GTGTCCGATGATAAATTTATTAAATCCTAATGAAATGGTTTCAGCTGTCGGCTGCAACTTTGAAAACCAAAATGAAGTTATTCTTATTAAAACTTCAGTGCAAACAGGTTCGTCGTTTACCACAATCGTAGGAGCTCTAAAGAAAATCACAAACACCGTAACGAAGGGGGCGCGGGGGTGGGGGGTTCATGCATTTCAATGGGTGGGGTGGAAGTGGTGGAGGGGTCTTCTGTTTAAAAATTCTTGAAGAAGAGGAAAAAGAAGAGCATCTTGGTTCTTATTAAAATAAATCTACTTTTCTTTCTTTTCTTTTTTATGACCAACCGCTCGAGTCCGTGTCCATCATCGTCCATTTCCACTACGATTAATGAGGCTGTGCAAAAAAAACAGAGAAAAGTTCGTGTGTCTGGTCCAATCAGGGCAGGGTCAGATCCCCGCGATGTCCTCGGCAGCTCCCCGCCTGTCCTCAGAGTTACGGAGCTGTGACGAGGCCTAAGATCAGGGACACAACAGTAGATTCACTTAGAACGTTAGTAATAAAAAATAAACAGTTAAGGAATACAGTATTTATTAATGTCAAATATGAGAAGCTTCTTTCTGCAGTGCCAGACGGGAAAGAGCGAGGAAAAGAAACTATGCTTCTTGAAGTTACTAAAATAAACGGTATGCCGATGTCACCCGACACCAAGGAATTTAAACAGTGAATGTTCGTATTTTGACCGGAATGGGACAAAGACGTAAACTTTAATGTTTTTGGTGCAAGATGCTGAAGCGGTTAGGAGTAAAGAACAGAGGGAGGCGTTTTTATTTATTTATTTAGCTCTTGTCCGAGGCAGCGCCGAGTGACGGATCCTGGAGAGTTGAGACATTTTATCCACAACCAGGAGCAGTGGAGTTGCCAGGGGGTGGCTAATGGTGGCCTTGGCCCGCATAGATTAATTTTCGGTAATGTTTAATTCTAAATTCTAAATAAGAAATGTGTTCTGCAGTCAGCCAATTAAATACCACTACAGAAAATTCCCGTAAGATGGTAAATGGAGCTTACTTATACAATACAGTATAGCGCTTTCCAGCCCCCTATGAGGGGCCCCAAAGCGCTTCACAGTACCAGCCATCCACCCATTCATACACATATTCATACACCGGTAGCGGTAGTCTGCCATGCAAGGCGCTGCCAGTCCTACCGGGAGCAACTCAGGGTTAAGTGTCTTGCCCAGGGACACAACGAGGTATGCAGTGACCGGGGATCGAACCCGGGACCTTCCGGTCCTGAGCCGGCTGCCCTGCCTCTACACCATCAGGGAAGTGTGTGCTGATAAAATCATACTATTAAAAAAACTATATAATAAAATCATATTAATAGGAATGCCTTATTTTGTGATATGAAAAATATAAAATCAAAAGGATCAATTTAAAATGAGTTTCTATGGGCCAATATTTCACTGAAGGAACGCTAAACGGTAGTAAAGTGACAAAAGGTTAAAAAAAAAAGTTTTTAAAGTAAAAAAAATAAAAATACAAAAGACTTTTTGAACTTGTTAAGAAATGGTTGTGTAGAAGGTCCTGGTTCAGTGCCTGGTTTGGACCTGGGTCTTTCTGTGTTTGAGTTTGCATGTTCTCCTCGTGGGTTTTCTCCGGATACTCCGGTTCTTTCCCACAGTCCAAAAACCTGCATGTTAGGCTGCCTTCAGGCCCCGGAGGACCTTTAAAAGAGATATGTGATCTCAGTGGGATTTGCCTGGTTAAATAAAGGTTAATAAATGATAATAAACATATATAAAAAGACACAAACAAAAATAAATGCATGGCTTTTATTTCCCTACAAGACTTTCTGTTGGTAACGGTTGTTAACGTTAGCATTTCATATCCACAGCAGTAAAGGTTTCTGGATGAGAGTTTTTGCTGCGAGGCCTACCTGTGTTACTTGCTGAGTTGACTGTAAGGAGACGAGTTGTTGGAAGAATCCACTTGCTGCAGCGAGCTGTTTTCCTGCAAAGCAAAAACACCATCTTTCATTCACAATCTGGTAATGACTGTCCTCGGAGCAACATAATTGATGGTTTTAGAGAAAAAAACAACTGGAAGCCTGATGAACGAAGGACTGTTGTCATTTTCTGAAGTAATCACTGCTTTTAGATGCATCGCAGGTAAATGTTGACTACATGGGAGTGAATGTATGTCAAAAATATAATAAACTTACAGGTGCTGCCTGCATGGAGGGGTACTGAAGCATATAGGCTTCCTGGACACTGGGGTTGGCAGAAATATACTGTAAGAAAAGAACAATTGCATTTAATCCAAATTATTGAATGGTTGAATAAATGTACAAGGTTCCTGCTCAGTTTGATTAATGAACAATGGATTTCTGGAAACCATTTTTTTTTTTTTTAATATATACTGTTTCAGTATATATAAAAAAAATTGTTTCCAGAAATCCTAGCCTGGCCCTCGCCTTCCTGCACAGCTCCGCTCAATTCTCATTTCCCTTCACTGCACAGTCTGGGACTTCTCCCATAGACAATGATTTCTCCGGCCGATTTTTGACCGGACCAATCAGAGAACAGAAGGCGGAGTTTTTGGCCCCTAACCCACGCCCCCACCTGTCCCAGCGCAGCCAGCGAGCATTCGCATGTTCTCATTCAAAGCGATGCAAAGCGATGCAGGACTGTTTTATATGTGACACAAATGTATTAAATTCCCCTTCTTAATCCCTTATCTGGAGTTTTCTTTTGTTTTTTTGGCCAAAAGTCAAGTGATCGCTCGCTCCCTCCTCCTCCTCTCCCTCCGCTGATGAGGAAACGTCTCAGGTTGTCACGAGAGAATTAAACTCGGGTTTTACGTTGCTGCCCGAGTCCCATCAGATTTCCTGGTCTTCTGGTGTGTTGGACCAGCGATCCATGGTTTTATTTTATTTTATTAGAACGTTTTATTAACATATAAACACAGAATATGCAAAGGCAGCGAGAGAAAATTCAGCAGGAGGCGGAGCTGAAGTCAAGTTCAGAAGACCACGGGGGAGCGCGCAGCCAACGAGCATTCGCATGTTCTCATTCAAAGCGATGCAGGACTGTTTTATATGTGACACAAATGTATTAATTTCCCCTTCTTAATCCCTTATCTGGAGTTTTCTTTTCTTTTTTTGCCAAAAGTAAGTGATCATCGCTCCCTCCTCCTCCTCCTCTCCCTCCGCTGAGTGAAATGAACAAGGAAATGACTGAGGTTGTCACGAGAATTAAACTCGGGTTTTACGTTGCTGCCCGAGTCCCATCAGATTTCCTGGTCTTCTGGTGTGTTGGACCAGCGATCCATGGTTTTATTTTATTTTATTAGAACGTTTTATTAACATATAAACACAGAATATGCAAAGGCAGCGAGAGAAAATTCAGCAGGAGGCGGAGCTGAAGTCAAGTTCAGCAGACCACGGGGGAGCAGCCATCAGCAGAGGCCACGCCTCCAGCAAGAATCGTTTCTCAATGGAGAAAGTCCAGACCCTAGTCCGAAGCGAAGTGAAGGACAAGGGTCTGGTTTTAACCAGGCTACAGAAATCCAAATTTTTGAACATTGTTCAAATGAGGATATTTTCTTACGGTAGTTGTGTTTTTGTTTTCACTTGTGAATTTAAACCAAATTTGATGTAAAATATGACTCAATGACATTTACCGAAATTAAATTCCACTAAAATCTGGAAATTTAAAAGAAAATCGACTAAAATCGTTTAAACTAGAAAACAACAAAACAAAACAAGCTGCCATTTTAAAATAAACTAAAAATAAGTGCAGTAGGCTTTGTTTGTTGCTACTTTTAACTTCTAGATTGGGTTTTGCTTCTTTTAGATTTGAGTCAACATTTTGTTACTTGCAGCTAGCATTCTGCTGCTTTTAGCTCCTGTTTTACATTTAGCTAGCGTTCTGCTGCTTTTAGCTCCCTTCCAACTAGCATTTACTAGTTAGTTTCCAGTATTTTTTTACTTTTAGCTATCACTTTCCAGCTTTAAACTAAAAGTTTGCTACTTTTGCTACTTCTATTATTATTATTATTTTTTTTTTCATTTATCCTTTATTTATACAGGAAGTCTCGAGTCACAAGAACTCATTTTTAAGAGAGACCTGTTTAGGGAGCAGATGGTGGGGGTTAAGGGCCTTGTGCAGGGGCCCATAGTTGGGCAAATGAGGGTGGAGGCAGGTGTGGGTGTTTCACCTTTTCCACCCACATTTTGATGATGATGGTACCGGGATTTGAACCTGCAACTTTCCAATCACAGGCCAATCTTCTCTAACCTCTGCGCCACCACTCCCTCACTAGCTGAACACAAAATGCTAACTAGATGCTAATGGGGAGTGGTGGCACAAGGTTCTTTTTGGACAGTATGGGCTTCAGCTAAAGCCATCCAGTCCCGGATGTCAGCCAGGCAGTCAAGAAGAGGTTGAATAGAGCATGTGCCTCAGTGGGAAGTAAATTTGACAATCATCTGTGTAGAAATGAAAGTGTATGTTGTGCTTGCGGAAAATAGCACCTAGTGACAGCAGGTATAAAGAAAAGAGAAGGGGACTGAGGATGGACCCCTGCGGTACCCCCCAATGAAGCGCTGCCGATGCTGAACTGAAATGTTTGATATTGACACAAAATGTTCTGTCAGAGAGGTAGGACCCAAACCATTTGAGGGCTGACCCTGTGATGCCCACCCACTGCTCCAGCCTAGAAATGAGGATCTTGTGGTCGATGGTGTCAAAAGCAGATGTAAGGTCCAATAGGACAAGAAGCACAGAATCACCTGCACCTGTGGCTATAAAAATATCATTAAAAACCTTCAGCATTTTTACTATTAGCTAGAGTTTTGCTATTTTTATTTTCTAGCTAGCATTTTGTGTTCAGCTTTCAGTTGGACTTTTGCTGATATTAGCTACTTTAGCTAATTTTAGCTTATACAGTAGTGTTTTGTGTTCAGTTTTCAGTTAGCCTTTTGCTGCTGTTAGCTTATTTAGCTATGTTTAGCTTCAAGCTAGTGTTTTGTGTTCAGCTTTCAGTTAGCCTTTTGCTGCTATAGCTAGAGTTCTGCTACTTTTAGCATCCATCTAGCATTTTGTTATTGTTATGCTTGATTTTTACAAAAAATTTCATTTTGAACAATAAATCGTGTCATCTCACACAAACACATCAAGTAGAATATTCCTGAATCCGAGTCCTTATTGTTTAATAAATAAAACACTGTTTTAAAACCTATATAAATGATTTTCTAATTAAACTATGTCGATCCAAAATGTCCCAGATGAACTCCTCTCAGCCGTTCAGCTCACTCTCAGGTCTAAGGAAAGTCCCTCCATCGTGAAAAATGTGTTTTCCAATAATTTCAACAAAGCAGTGTCGGAGTTGGACCCACGCACCGATCCGTTGTTTCCCAACAGCAGCTGGCCCATCTGCTGAGTGAGCATGGCTGTGGGGTGCACCGACACAGAGGGGTCCACAGAGGGAGACATCACAGCAGCCTGGAGAACAGGACAGAGCGCCTGTTAGTAAAATAACTTGGAAATGCAAGAAATAAAAATAAATGTTATAAACGACCAAATACACAGGGCCATCTGTAAGAATGATCCGAGTCCAGCTGTAGACCGTGGTCCAGGTTTAAGGACAACTAGTTTAAGTTACAGCAAATGCAAAATATATATTTTTAAACAGTACGGTACAGTAGTTTGTTCTTAAATTATATCTTCCGTATATTAACAATCAATCTGGATGGAGCCAGGTAGGAAATATGTATTTATAATCTGGATTAACAGACTCCTGCTGTAACTTAATGTAAGTGTGAGACAACGAGCACATTTGTTTTTATTCTGTTAAAAATTACCAGCCAAGCTGGATCCAGATGATTAAATAAACGTCTGGATTTAGGGACAACCACAGTAACTTACTATAACTGCAAGAAAACATGCAGTTCATTTATTTATTTGGACAGATCTGGGGACAAAACATATTTAGAAAAGCTGCGCCCTTTGAAATTATTTCCTGTAAACATGAGAAAATCTGCACAGGTCAAACATTTGGACAACGGTCCGCCATTTAAAAACCACTTTTACACACACTTATATTTATAGCTGCAAAAGGGAGAGTGGTGGCACAGTGGTTGTAGAAGGTGAGTCTGTGTAGGTCGCTAGTTTGACTCTTCAGACTGACAAAGTCAAAATGTGAAGCACCCACACCTGCGTCCACCCTCATTTGCCCTACTCTGAGCCCTTGAGCAAGGCACTTAACCTCCATCATCTGCTCCCCTGGGCACCCTAGATGGCAGCTCTCTGCTCCACACAGAAGGCTGTGGTAGCTCGGTGGTCTGCGGTTGCGTCAGGAAGGACATCCGGCGTAAAAACAATTGCCAAGTCTAAGTACGACTTAATTCATGGTGACAACCCCAACGAATGGAGCAGCCGAAAGAAAAAATAATTTGTACCGTACTTTCCGGCTGAAAAGTCGCACTGCTCTATATGTCGCATTAGTCCAATTATGTCCAATAAAGTGGAAAAATCCATAAACGTGTCGCACCTCCGTATACGTCGCATCTATAATTTTTTTTAATGTCCCTTCATTGGCTTCCTGTCCAGTTTCGAATCCATTTTAAAGTTTTATTGTTTGTTTTTAAGTCTTTGAACGGTTTTAGTCCCTCTTATCTGTCTGAACTGCTTCAACTTTATGTGCCATCACGTGCTCTTAGATCCGCTGACCAGATGCTTTTAGCAGTCCCGAAAACCTTTTATAAGACCAGAGGAGACAGAGCATTTTCAGCTCTGGCTCCTAAATTGTGGAACGAGCTGCCACTGAAGGTCAGGCAGGCCCCATCAATATCTGTTTTTAAAACTCGTTTAAAAACACATGTTTTCATTGGCTTTTAAACCAGAATGAGTTCACATCTCTGTTTTAATGTTGTATTATTTTACTTGTGATGTTCTGATATTTATATGATTGAGATTGATTGTTTTTATTGTTTTGTGCTTGTTTTTATTCTTGTACAGCACTTCGGACGGCTGCTGCTGTATTTTTAAGTGCTTTATAAATAAACTGGTATGGTATGGTATTATGCATCGCGGTGACAACCCGGAAATGTGGGCCGGTGTTTTGCCCAAAATGGATTGGCTGCAAAATGGCCACAGGAGCGTGCACGGTAGGACTTTAACAAGATTAACACTTAAAAACAATTATTTGTTTGCTGAAAATTATAGCAAAGATGTGTCTGAGCTGAACTTTTCCTTAATAAAATGCACGTAATGGTCAAATCAGCTGAATTAAAAAAATAAAAGTTTTGCTACATCGGTGCTGCGAAGCGTGCACGCGCAGCGAGCGGATACGCTTCATTTCTTTAAAATTTAACAAGATACTGTATACACCTTAAAAAATATATAGATACAAGATACAAGATACAAGAGATTTTATTAACATTGCACCAATTTTCATCGATACAGCGTGATTATGTATGCACAGTCATCCAGGAGAGGGTTTGAGTGTGTAAAGCTGCTGCCTTATCAAAACACATGACATGTTCTTCAGCGCGGCCTCTCTCATCCGTCTCAGGATGAAGGTCAAAGGTGGGAAAACAGGGAAAGAAACCATGGGGGTTACAGCGTTGATATTAAAAAAAATGAATCACATTTTGTCTGCAAGACACCGCATGACCCAGTAAAAACCATATCATAAGCACATTTAGCACAGTTACATGTTGCATGTTGAGACTGAGGCAGGGAGGATCTGTCCATGATACATTCCGGATGCCTCCGATAACGCTCATAGAAAAGTTCTCCGGGGGAGGGGGGGGTAGCAGACAAGACAAGAACAGCTTTTTTCCACAGTAGCCACGTCTCAGGAGAAATTAGATATCCAGCCTTTTCCAAGGCTGTTTCCAAGGGAGCCAGATAAGAAATACAAATATTTTCACATCAGGCACACATTGTAATTTCAGCAGCCTTCAGTCTGTAAGGGCGATTCTGTTCATATGATCCAATTCGGGACTTTTTTTTTTTCCACTGATCCAACTCTGACCTCAGATGTTGACCACAGCGACCCGAGTCCTAAGTCCAAGGGTGACCAGCTCACCCTCTGGATAAGCTCTCAAACAGCTGAATTCTGATGTTGACCACAGCGAACAGAGTCCTAAAACCAAGGTTGATCTGTTCACCCCCCGAATAAGCTCGCACACAGCTGATTTCTCGAGGTCACAGCGCAGACCAGACGTCGGGTGCTCCAGGCATTAAGTCCTGCTGAAGTCTCCCTCTTTTGCGATAGACCAGTGCTCCACAAATGCCAAAAAGCAAAGCGCTGCCATCATAATCCAATATAATCCAAGATTCTTCACCTCCACAGAGCACACCCAGAAATCCACGGAATCCATGGCGGAATCCATGGCGTATCCTCCGTCACTCTGTGAGGTTGAAAAGGCTCTCCTTGTGCCTTCTTCTGTGGAAATCTTCTTTGTAGAATCGAATGCCCAAACCTCCAATCCATCTTAATTTGCGTTCGAGGTGCTTTGCTGTGGAGCTGCCAGCAGCAGGGGGGGGGAAGGACGGGAGAGGGAAGGGAATGCGTCTGCCTCCTTCGTGAGCCAAGCCAGAAATATAGGTTTGCTGACATTATAGCAAAAGTATTTCTGAGCTGAACTTTTACTTTAAAAATTAACGTGATGTTCAAATCAGCTGGATTTAAAGACCGTGTAAAGTGAATTTCAATATTTTCTTCAATAAACATTATAAATGTCATAATTGTAATCTTGTAAATGAGTAAAAAGTCTCAAAATTGTAGCTCAATTAATTTTGGAGTTATAGATCAAACTTTGTTTAAAGATATGTCTGCTTCAGGATTTTTTAGGCGTGGTTTAAATGTGACCGCGTTTCGTCACGCGGTCTAAAGCCCCACCCCCTGCAGCTCCAGCCGTATAAATTTGTTCTTCGCATCGGTGGAGCCATTCACTCGCGAATCGCAGATAGCATCAGATAGCAATAGCCATGCGCGTAGCCAGGGGCGGTTCGCCCGGTTCGAACGAACCGCCCACTTTGCCTATGAAGTCCCATCTAGTCATTCTATGAGGGGCGGTTCGTTCGTTTATAAATGTGGACCTTAAAATATAGACACGTCCTGGTAGCTCACTGGAAACGCATTACTTTGCCTATGAAGTCCCAACTAGTCATTCTATGAGGGGCGGTTTGTTTATAATAAATGTGGAGCTCAAAAATACACACGTCCTGGTGGCTCACTGGGTAACGCATTGCGCCGTTAGCTGCTCCTAACCTTATCTAGACCTCGTGGGTTCGATTCCCACAAGGTATGACTTTTTTTTTTTTTTTTTAGATTATTTATTCATTCCAGATTAAAAAAAACTTTATGCTTTATTTCTTGTTGTTTTGTAAATAGTTTTCTTGTGTTTTTTTAATCTGGAATGAATAATAAATAAAAAAAACGTCCCATGTGGGAATTGAACCCATAAGGTTCGAAACGGCGAGCCAATGCTCTTCTCACTGAGCTATCGAGGCATGCATGTCTGAAAAGTATTTTGTTTATTGTTAGCTAGCTAATCACTTATGCCTTGTTCCTGCATCTTCCCTGGATGTCGCAATGGTCAGGGCACAATTATGTTTTTTCATTATTTTTGTGACTTAATTTTATAAGGAAAACAATGTTTTTAATCAGTCAGATTTATATGGGTGATTAATAAAACATATTTATGCCGTGTGACAAACTCTAAACACAAATTTAATTTCACTTTACACGGTCTTTAAATTGTTTCGCTTTGACAGTCTTCCAAACGTGCGCGTGCGCTGCGAAAATAAATTATAAATAAATCAAATTTTCGCTCAAACATCTCCTAAAGCTACCGTAATAGGTTGTAAATGTCCATCCAGTGATTACTTTCTGTAAGTTTCATCAAAATCTGTCCTGTGGTTCTTGAGCTATTTTGCTAACAGTCAAACACTGAGCAGTAGTTCAGACCTCCAGAGAGCAGGAGGCCGGGCTGCGACAGAGTGAGTCCGAGCAGAGGAGGCTTTTTTCGGACACATGAGCTGGGAACGGTCGGTGGACCCTAGCGGTCGAAAGTGGTACTGCTCCATTTTTTCGTCAGAATGAATGGAAACGGTCATATCTCAGCCAAAAATTGGTCTTAAAAATAAGGGAAAAAATCCCTAAGTACAGTATGTCGCTTCGCCGTCTAAGTCGCAGGACATGAAAATTAGTTTTAAAAAAACTGCGACTTATAAGTCGGAAAATACGGTCTCTCTCTCTCTCTCTCTCTCTCTCTTGCTCTCTCTCTATCTCTCTCTCTATCTCTCTGTGTGTGTATATACCTGTATGTATATATATACCTGTATGTATATATATACTGTATGTATGTATATATATATATATATATATATATATATATATATATATATATATATATATATATATACACAGGTAGTCCCCGAATTACGAGCGAGTTCCATACCTACGGGCCGCTCGTATGTCGAAAATTCGTAAGTAGGATCACAATTTTTTTTTTTATTTTTTTAATAAATGAATACATGTACAGTACTGTACAGTCACCAAGCACTTAGCCTATCCTAACACAGTTTTTAAAGATGAAGGAGTGAGTTGAATTATCTCCCTTTCACATAAAGGGAGCTAGCTCCCTTTCACATAAAGGGAGCTAGCTCCCTTTCACATAAAGGGAGCTAGCTCCCTTTCACATAAAGGGAGCTAGCTCCCTTTATGTGAATGGTGCCTGATAGGGAGGAGGGAGACAATTCAACTCATTCCTTCATCTTTAAAAACTGTGTTAGGATAGGCTAAGTGCTTGGTGACTGTACAGTACTGTACATTTATCTATTTATTTAAAATATATATATTTATTTTTAATATTTTTAATGTATAAATAGATAAATGTACAGTACTGTACAGTCACCAAGCACTTAGCCTATCCTAACACAGTTTTTAAAGATGAAGGAATTAGTTGAATTGTCTCCCTCCTCCCTATCAGGCACCATTCACATAAAGGGAGCTAGCTCCCTTTATGTGAAAGGGAGACAATTCAACTCATTCCTTCATCTTTAAAAACTGTGTTAGGATAGGCTAAGTGCTTGGTGACCGTACAGTACTGTACATGTATTCATTTATTTAAAAAAAAAAAAATTTTTTTTTTTTACAGTGCGTTCGTAAGTCCGAGTTGCCGTAGGTCGGGGGTGCCGTAAGTCGAGGGTTCCCTGTANTATATATATAAAGTATATATACACAGTATATATACACAGTATATACACAGTATATATACACAGTATATACACACAGTATATACACACAGTATATATACACAGTATATATACACAGTATATACACACAGTATATACACACAGTATATACACACAGTATATATACACAGTATATATACACAGTATATATATAGTGTTATATATATATACTGTATATATATATATACAGTATATATTTCATAGCTGCAAAAGGATTGTCTGTATTTCAAGTGAAACCAAACACGTTTACAGTCGATGAAATCAATTTTCAGATGGAGTGCACTCCTTTAAGCCCGGATGCCTTTTGGGAACGGTTCCCTTCCCAGTAACGAGGTGGGGGAAGGGGGGCAAGCAGCAGAGACACTTGTTTCAGTGGAAACCATCTGTTGGACGAGTCAAAGAGTCACAAGACTGTCTCGGCTTCAGGCATTTCCTGCTGGATCCACAGAGAGGAAGGAGGAGGGCCGAATAACTCCAGTTCTTTTTCATGCTCTCTCCGTCATGAACTCACTTTGAATTTGTACGAGAGAAAGTCGTGTCAGCTTTAGGGAAGTCTGACTGTTGTCAGCAGAACGAGCCGAGTACAGAAACGGCAGTGAGCTCACAGCTTTGGCCATCACAGCGCCTCACACCCATTTCCTGAACGCAGAAATAGTGCTGGAGTGAAGTTTTGTTGCTTACCGGGTGTTGCATGATGTAGGGTTGGTGTGCCACCCACGAATGACTCTGCACCTAACGGACGGAGGCAAAAACACACAAAAGGACACGTTTTTACTTTAAAACCAACTACAGTACCTTTAAACAGAAATGTAAAGACCGTATTCACCAAATGGAACATTCTAAATTCACGACTCTTATTTCTATATTTTATTATTCTCCCGTAGCTTCACTAACCAGGTTGTAAACTACCGGTAAACTCCATGTCATTAATCATTGATCCCTGTGATGGTCTGCTCAGTGTTTTTCGGTTGTTATTTTTCCGTACCTTTTTTTATTTTTATTTTTACAATTAACTGCTTTTGCGTATTTTAAAAGTTTTTATTATCAAAATGTTCATCTCACTCAGGAGATGAGTGCAGTGACTTTGGGTTTTTGTAACTTTCACATTTTTCAAATATTTAACTTTATGTACAAAATTGATCCCCACAGAAATACATGGAGATCTTTTCAGTTCATTCAAGACCATTTGAAATCTGCTTCAAATACTGGCTCTGCTTTTGTCTTCTGCTACTCTTAGCTACCGTTTGGCCTTCTACCTTCTTGCTAGCTTTTTGATACTTTTAACATTTAACAATAGTTCAGCATTGTTAGCTTTTAGTTTGCATTTAGCTAGTTTTAGCATCTAGGTAGCATTGTGATACTTTTAATTAATCACATTATGATTTACCTTTCTTAGCTTTTAGCTGGCATTTAGCTAATTTTACATGTACATAGCTTTTTGATACTTTTAACATTTAACTATAGTTTAACCTTGTTAGCTTTTAGCTTGCATTTTGCTCATTTTAGCATCTAGCTAGCTTTTTGATACTTTTAACATTTAACTATGGTTTAACCTTGTTAGCTTTTAGCAGGCATTTTGCTAATTTTAGCATCTAGCTAGCTTTTTGATCATTTTAATGTTGAATATGGTTTAACCTTGTTAGCTTTGTAGCTGTACTTTGCTAACTTTAGCTTTTAGCTAGCTTTTTGATACTTTTAACATTTAGCTTTTAGCAGGCATTTTGCTAATTTTAGCATCTAGCTAGCTTTTTGATACTTTTAACATTTAACTATCGTTTAACCTTGTTAGCTTTTTAGCTGGCATTTTGGTACTTTTAGCTTTTAATGGAAAAACAATTCTCCACTGTCACATGAAACGTTTCAGACCAGAACATCTAACCTACACAAACCACACATGAACAAAAATAAATCCCAGTACACAAATACACTTCTGTCCTAAAAAAGAAAGGGATTACTGTACAAAGTATTTACATTTAGTTTTGACCCTTAGATGTGTAAAATCTTTATTTATTTATAGTACCGTATTTTCCGGACTATAGGTCGCCGTTTTTTGCCTAATTTGCATGCCCTGTGATTAATAAAGAGGTGAGACTTGTTCATGGATTTTTTCCCATATTTTTAGGGATAATATGGATAATAGGCTCAGATATGACCGTTTTCCATTTTGGCAAAAAATGGTGCAGTACCACTTTTGTCCGCTAGGGTACACCGACCGTTCCCAGCTCATGTGTCCGAAAAAAGCATCCTCTGCTTGGACTGACTCTGTCGCAGCCCGGTCTCCTGCTCTGGAGGTAAGAACTATGAAACCACGGTGTAACCCATATAAAAAATGGGTACCGTCTTTTTAAGAAACAGAGGTTAAGGAAGCTAGATAGTCTACCTAGCCAATAGGAAGTTTTGTTTCCAGTGTGTATAAACCAATCAGAAAGCAGACTGACGCAGTAGGTTCCGCCCATTTTTTTCCCGCTTCTGCAGTCGGATTGGTGTGTGCGTCAGAGACCCACCAACGGTAGGAGGTTGTCAAGCCGTGCAGCTTGACGGTCTGTGTGTTAAAACGGTTGAAATAAGGGATATGAACTTGAACAAAACCCTTTTTTAGACAGAATTGCTGTTTATCATCCGACTTCTAAGCTGGAAGTTGTGAAGTGAGTAGAAAAAAGACTGAACTTCAGTTTTCTGTCGAGCACTGTTGTTTTCTTTGAAGTTCATCTCGTTCTCCGTTCAGCTGAAGTGCTCCACGTTCCGGACTGAAAGCCACCATAACAAGTGTTGTCCAAACGTGTCACATTGAGATCGGTCAGGTTTTTTTTTTTTTACACTGGATTGTTCCTGAGGTGGATTCCTCCTGTGACTTTGATGGCGAGCTTCCCACCTGGACTTAGAAAGAACTGGATCCCTTCTTTTCCATTTGGAGTCCTGCTGCACCCTGCGGTGTGGTAGGCTGTATCACTCTCATCTTCACACACATTTGGTTATGTGAACATTGACTGACATTGTTTATTTTTATTGTTTCATCCTGGACTTTTGAACAATACTTTTTGGACCAGTATTTATTTATTTATTTATTTATTTATTTGACATCGTAACAAACTGCTGTGTAGGAGAATTTCCTCATGTGAATGGTGTTGAGTTGAACCTAGATTGGAACTGACATTGATTAATCTGTTTCCATTAATTTAGAATTCAGATTACCAGGGTGCACCCGAAAGATTTAAAGATAAGAATTAGCACTAGGCCTAGTAGTTGTATTATTTATTCTATTTTATTGTGTGTAATTTTATTTTCTTAATTGTTGTGTCCTGTACAGCTGTTGTCAAATTTTAAGGTTTATATTACTAAAGTCAGTTGTTATTTAAACTCACCCAACTGCCTATGTGTGTCATTTAAACACTCCACAGTGCTCCAGTAGTCGAACCTATTGGCCCATTCACTTAAACATATATATTTCTTCTCATATGTGTTACAACAGGACAGATTTTTTTTTAAACTTACAGAACGTAATTACTAGGTGGCCATTTACAAACTGTTAGCTACAGGAGATGATTAGAGCTAGCCTGGTTAAAACCAGACCCTTGTCCTTCACTTCGCTTTGTACTAGGGTCTGGGACTTCTCTCATAGACAAGGATTTCTCCGGTCGATTTTTGACCGGACCAATCAGAGAACAGAAGGCGGAGTTTTGAACGACGTCGACTGACGTCGTCAGTTAAAATGGCTGCCGCCACGAAGGAATTTTCATGAAAACAAGGTAAAAAACTATTATTTCTTTGCTGAGAAAAAATATATTTCTTAGCTGACGTTATATCAGAAGTGTTCCTGAGCTTAACAGTTCCTAAATCAATTCACGAAATGGTCAAATCTGCTGGATTTAAATTGTTTCGGTTTGACATTTTCCAAACAGCCTCGGGTGCGCTACGAAAATAAATGATAAAAAATCGAATTTTATCTCAAATGTTTCATCTAGGCCAACAGTCAGTAAATTAGAGCCATATAATTACACACTGGTAGCAGAAAAAATATCCAC
>JBBPBX010084583.1:0-15271 GCA_038048925.1 Garcialebias charrua
GAATGTCCTTTAGATAATCAGGTGAAGTTCCATGTAAGCATTGATGTGTAATGAGAGCAGTTTTGTATTGAATTCTGTAGGTGACAGGAAGCCAATGGAGGTTATGGAGAATGGGTGTAATATGTTCAAATTTACGAGAGATTACAAAAGATTTGTTCTTAAACTGTGCGTACGAGTGATTTAGGATCATTTGTGGCATTCAACAATGTTTTCGTATCCTACGATTTTCTTCAGATACGAACAAAATTTACGAGTGGTCCGGACCTGTCGTATATTTTAGGAGCGTCAGTCTGCTGTCATCCAGACGGATCTTCTCCACGAATAACTTCATATTTCGTTATTTAGAAAATATTTTGGGTTTAAAAAAATCACGCACCATAATTATTCTTGACAATAGGTTATTCTGTTTGAATTAGAATTATAATTTTAAGTGTAATTTGGTGTGTCGCGCAGGCTTCAGTGAGTCGTGCGCTCCCCTTGGTCATCAAAGCCGCTCAACACCCAGGTACATAAAATCCCCATACACCGCCGCAGAACAAGTACGAATTAAGACTGATCTTGTGCCAAACACCATCGGAGCAATAGATTATTATATCTGATTCGAAATATAACCTGCAGAATGTGGTTGCGCGCTGACCAGGAGGTGCGCGCATGACCCATTTGTGCTGCAAAACATGTTGGCACGCGTCTTGCAGCGTGGCATTTATTGTCCACCATCTCAGACTATTCCTTGACCCCTCCTGTCCGTGCTGCGGCGAGACGTTTGTTTGAAGCCATTTTCAGATCAAACCATTTATTCTTGATTTCTGATACTGTACGACCCACGGGAGACAAAACATATGCACTACAATATTAATATGAAGTTAACTGTAGTTTCGAGACATTTTAAAATGCTTCTGTTCAAAAACACATCCGACACTTGCGGGGGGTGGGGGGTAGCGGTGCGCCACGGCTCTTCTGAATAAGTGAAACTATAATGTAACACAGTACACTAAAATTAAAGATATTTGACCATCCGACACTTGCGGGGGGGGGGTAGCCACAGCGCGACTGAGAGCAGATCTCCGAACGCGTGAAGTTCCTCCTTTTACTTCTTGAGTTTGAATGAATGGACACTTCCTGCTGTCAGAAGGCAGGAAACGTGGCCTTATATGGTGTTTTGAGGGGTGGGAATTATGTAAATAACCTCTCGCGTGC
Source organism: Garcialebias charrua (assembly GCA_038048925.1). Classification (NCBI taxonomy): domain Eukaryota; kingdom Metazoa; phylum Chordata; class Actinopteri; order Cyprinodontiformes; family Rivulidae; genus Garcialebias; species Garcialebias charrua. Next base: position 1,198 of record JBBPBX010084583.1, read on the forward strand.
ACGCGCAGCTGTTTAGAACAGGTGGGATTCATCATATTTACGCAACCCATTTACACACGTTTCCTCAGGATAGAAGACTTTGTTGAATCTGACGTGGCATACGAACAAAAGTAGGAGAAATTTAGGATAAAAATACGAACATTTTCGTGAATGAGGGACACCAAACACTCTTATTTGATGACAAGAAGCCAGTGACAGGACATGTTAGTTTTAAACCACTCCTGGCTCCACCTACTAGTAGTTGACAGTAGTCCCTCGATTATCGTGGGGAGTTGGTTCTGGACCCCCCCACAATAGCCTAAGTGAAAAACCACAAAGTAGGAATGCTATATTTCATTTATTTATTTATTTAACGCTCGAGTTAAATTGACAGTTGTCAGAGTTGAAACAACAAACCAAAACAATTCAGTCAACTAATAAATTGAAATCAGCTAAACTAAAGCAAGAGTTTATTAATCAATAATAATAATGTTATTGTTCATTATGTTTATTATTATGGTTATTATGATATTGTTTATTTAAAAATTTAAGTTGACCGAGTGTGTACAGCTGCTCGATTCCTTACCCTATAGCGACGAAGACCACAATGTTCTAAACACTTCAACCTAATTTAATTGTAACAAATGTTTACCATACCATTTTATTTATAAAGCACTTTAAACAGGAACAAGGCCAAACCAAAGTGCTGAACAAACAAACAAACAAACAAACAAACAAACAAACAAACAACAGGCAACACACACAATGAAGTACAACACGAAAGACATAAAACATTCCATCCATCCATCCATCCATTTTCGTCCACTTATCCGGGGTCGGGTCGCGGGGGTAGCAGCCTAAGTAGGGAGGCCCAGACTTCCCTCTCCCCAGCCACTTGGAGCAGCTCCTCTGGGGGAATCCCAAGGCGTTCCCAGGCCAGCCGAGAAACATAGTCCCTCCAGCGTGTCCTGGGTCTTCCTCTGGGTCTCCTCCCGGTGGGACATGCCCGGAACACCTCACCAGGGAGGCGTCCAGGAGGCATCCTAACCAGATGCCCGAGCCACCTCAACTGGCTCCTCTCGATGTGGAGAAGCAGCGGCTCTACTCCGAGTCCCTCCCGGATGACTGAGCTTCTCACCCTATCTCTAAGGGAGAGTCCAGACACCCTGCGGAGAAAACTCATTTCAGCCGCTTGTATCCGAGATCTCGTTCTTTCGGTCACAACCCAAAGCTCATGACCATAGATGAGGGTGGGAACGTAGATCGATCGGTAAATTGAGAGCTTTGCCTTTCGACTCAGCTCTCTCTTCACCACGACAGACCGGTACAGCGCCCGCTTCACTGCGGATGCTGCACCTATCCGCCTATCGATCTCACGCTCCAGTTTTCCCTCATTCGTGAACAAGACCCCGAGATACTTAAACTCCTCCACTTGGGGCAGGACCTCATCCCCGACCCGGAGAGGGCATAAAAACATTGCAGATCATAAATAAAACGATCAAATATACAAATCAGCTGGTGTTGAAAGCAACAGAACAGTAATGGGTCTTCAAACGGCATTTGAAAACTGAGAGGGAAGGGGCCTGTCTGACGAGCAGTGGCAACTCGTTCCAAAGTCTTGGACCTGCTACAGAGAAGGTCCTCTCACCTCTACGCTTAAGGAGAGTTTCTGGAACTCTTAAAAGTACCTGGTCCTCTGACCTCAAAGATCGTGATGGAACATATGGGTGTAGCAAATCCGAGAGATAGGCGAGGGCGAGACTGTTCAGCGATTTGTAGACAAACATGAGAATTTTGAACTGGATTCAAAGATGAACCGGTAGCCAGTGCAGGGAGGCCAAGACTGGTGTAATGCGCTCTGTGTTGCTTGTACTGGATAAAAATCAGGCTGCTGCATTCTGGACCAGTTGTAGTCGTGAAATGGTGGTCTGACTGACACCAAACAGGAGTGAATTGCAGTAATCAAGCCTAGATGTAATAAATGCGTGAATTACTGTCTCCAGGTTATTTTTGGACAATATGGGCTTCAACTTAGACAGTCGCCTCAGCTGGAAAAAACAGGATTTAACGATCATGTTTACATGACTGTGAGTTTCATGGAAGGATCCATTATCACTCCCAGATTTGTGACTTTTTGTTTTTCAGACAGGGGTAGAGCAGAAAGGTTGATGCAGTGGTTCGAGATTGTGTCATTGGGAAGGAACAATATGGCTTCAGACTTCTTATCATTGAAACTTAAGAAATTTAAAGCCATCCAGTCCCTGATGTCAGCCAGGCAGTCGAGCAGAGGTTGAATAGAGCATGTACCATTGTGTCTTAGGGGGAAGTAAATTTGACAGTCATCGGCGTAGAAGTGGAAAGGTATGTTGTGTTTCCGGAAAATAGCACCAAGTGGCAGCAGGTATAAGGAGAATAGGAGAGGACCCAGGATGGACCCCTGCGGAACCCCCCATTTAAGAGCTGCCACTGCAGAACTAAAACCATTGATGGAAACACAAAAGGATCTGTCAGAGAGGTAGGATCTGAACCAATTGAGAGCCGACCCTGTGATGCCCACCCACTGCTCCAACCTAGCAATGAGGATCTCATGGTCGATGGTGTCAAAAGTGGATGTGAGGTCCAATAGGACAAGCAGCACAGAATCACCAGTGTCTGTGGATAGGAATATGTCGTTAAAAACCTTCAGTAGGGCAGTCTCAGTGCTGTGTAGAGATCTGAAGCCAGATTGGCATGGCTCAAGGACAGCGTGATCCTCCAGGAAGCACTTCAACTGGGACTCAGCTATTTTCTCTAGAAGCTTAGAAACAAATGGGAGTCTGGAGACAGGCCTGAAATTAGATACTACTGAAGGGTCAAGGTTTGTTTTTTTCAGTAGAGGTTGAACAGCAGCATGCTTTAATAATTTTGGCACTACACCCGAGGATAGACTACTATTTACAATAGAGATAATGGAGGAACCTAGAGTAGGAAAAACCTCCTTTAGGAGCCGAGGGGGGACCACATCAAAGGGGGAACCAGATGATTTCAGGTTGCACATGACCTGCTTTAGAGAAGACAGAGAGACTGGTTCGAAGCGGTCAAATAGTTATAGATTGAGGTGAGATGGATGGATCATGAGTTGGAAGAGAAATGAGAGCCTGGGTGGTCGCAATTTTATCTAAAAAGAAATGTCGGAAGTTCTCGTACAGATCAGTCGAGGCTTCCAGGTGTGATTGTTCAGTGAGGTGGAGAACAGAGTTTAGGGTGGAGAACAGAACTCGTGGACTGCGAGAGTTTGAAGCAATGATATCAGAAAAGTATTGGGATTTAGCAGTTTTTACTGCTTTCTGATATCGGCGCCAGCTCTCTTTTAATATTTGAAAAGAGACCTGCAACCCGTCTTTTTTCCATTTTTGCTCTGCCCTCTTGCATTGCTGCCTAACAGCTCTGGTCATGTCATTCAGCCACGGTTCTGCTCTGAGTTTTGGTCTTATAGATTTAATGGGAGCAACATGATCCAGAGCCTTCAAACAAACAGAGTCAAACTGGGATGTCAGTTCCTCAGTGGTGGAGAGAAACACTGGGGGATGAATTATTATTTCAGAGTTGTAAACCTCAGTGAAACATATGGCAGTTAAATGGTTAAAAGTCCTTCCTTTACGTGCAGGAATGCACGGCTTAGGAGTTAGATGGGGGAGGGTGAACTGAAACCAGACTGGCATGTGGTCTGAAAACACATTGTCAACTATTTCAAGATTAGAAACAGTCACATCACATGTTAACACAAGGTCCAGTATATGTCCGTGCTCTTGGGTGGGGCTGTTTACATGCTGATTTAAATTAAATGAGTCCAATAATTCTAAAAATTCCTTAACCATGGGCTTCTCATGACAACACACATGCAAATTGAAATCGCCAAAAATGACCACCCGAGCATTACAGCATGTACTGCACAGCAACGTTTCATACATGGACTCACCAGCTCTGGACAAGCTTAGTTCTGTTCGGGCTTGGTTCGGTTCGGCTACCCTGCAACATGACGAAGCCCATCGCCCCATCCAGGTTGATGTGCACATGCTGCCGCTCTAGGAAGGACACTGCACGTGCAAGGCTGCCCAGGATTTAGTCCAACACCTCGGCCCGGTCTGGACCAGCACTGCATGCCCAGAACCAGGCAACTCCCAGGACCCGGGTCACACTGAGACCAGATCAACTGCAGCCCAACTGCTCAGCAAAGATACAACTTGAAGGATGTGTTCATCTTCAGGATTATTTGAGACTTTCCTGCCAGTTCTGTGAGCTGATCCTGACAGAACTTCTCTCAAAACGTTCCCTCCATTTGTAGCAAGCCAAGCAGCAGAAGAACAGTGTTGACTTCTGGGAAGTGAACTGATGACTTCTGGGCAATGTAGTTCTTTAGACTGGTATAACAGTGTGGGCTTAAAGGTCCACTGACATGATGTTGAAATTTGCATGAACTGGCACAACATATATATCTTACTTCATTCAGCTATGTTTGTTTTTGCAAACAAACATAAATATATTAAAATTTCATTCAAAGTTATTTTAAATTTGGCACTGTGTTTCATCTCTGGAAATCCAGGAACTTCCTCATTCGTCATTTGTGACGTAACATCGGGCATGTCAGTCTGTGTCTGGTATGGTAACGCGCATTGTCTGCAAGATCGCCAATTTTTTTGTGTAACTTGAAAAATGCCGTCACGTTGTGTCACATTTGGGTGTTCTAATATCACTAGTGAACAAGTGAGCCTTCACAAATTCCCAAAAGATGAGAAACTTCGTCAAGAATGGACAAGACAAGTACAAAGAACAAGGGACCGATGGTGTCCTACTAAACAATTGTATCTCTGTAGCGACCATTTTTCTGCCGATTGTTTTGAGGAAACACCTGGTTTACAAGGATCTTTAGGATTACCAGTAAGATTCAGAAGACTTTTTAAACCGGGTGCTATTCCTACTACTGTATTTTTAAAAGAAAATCGACGGAAGAAAGTGCCACAGCAACGACATCAAAACAACGCAGGGAAGCTACCGTTGGAAAACTGTCAAGGAAAAGAGTAAGTCTTTATGTAAACATAATCGGAAATGTTTAGTGTTTTAGATGAAAAAAATATATATCTAACATGAGTTCATGTTGTTTTACTTTATACACTGCGAGTGTATAAAGCCAATTATCACGGCAGATTCTTTATGTTCGATGCTAAAAAAAAATAGCCGTCAGACAATCTGTAGCACACACACGTTGCTTGTTTTGTATTTTTAAATTATTTCTGTGCGATCAATTAACATCAGTATGTTTTTTTAATTCAGGGAGGGTTTATTAATGAGAGTTTTGGACGATTTACTGTCTTAAAATGAAAGATCTCAAACGCAATCAGGCATAGCTCTTAGCTTAGCCCAAGAACAAAGAGGCCACATGCAAAGCTATACTCATTTAGCTACTATGGATGAAATAATCAGTGTATAAATCACTTTTCCATTGATCAAGTATCCAATAACTGTATTTTTTTTTAAGTTTATTCATCTTACATATTTAAGAAAAACAACATAAAAGATAATGAAAAAAAAAACATTTCATAAATATGAGAAAAAAAATCTAAATACATAAAATGAAAGGTGGCAGAAAGAAGAAATTTTTCTTATTTTGTCTGCCCCTTTTTTTCCAAAAAAACAAAACAAAAACAATTTACAAACAATCAATTTAAACAATTAACTACCAAAAACAACAGATTAATTTAGTAACATTTCACACTCAATAATCAACAAATAGATTAGGATGCATTACTTAAAGCTTTAGTATTTTGCTAGCAGTTTAGACTTGATAATTTTTTTGAATTTCATCACAGAGTTTACATCTTTAACATCTTTTTCCAAAACATTCCACAATTCCACTCCCTTATTCGAAATAAAACGTCCCTTCAAACTAGTCCTATATCTAGGTTTAACAAACATTTCAGTTCCTTTTAAACTGTAACGGCTTTCTCTCTTTATGAAAAACATTTGAACATTTGTGGGTAGCACATTCTTATGAGCCTTATGCATTACTAACAAAATATTATAATCTACCAATTCACAAAATTTCAATAATTTGAGTTGTTTAAATAATACATTTGATGGATGACGATAAGGCTTTCTAGCAATAATTCTCACCGCTCTTTTCTGCAAAATAAAAATAGAATTTGTTATAGTTGTACAGGCTTTACCCCAAACCTCCACACAATAAATTAAATGTGGAACAAAAATTGAGTTATATAGCAAATAAAGAGCCCTATCGTTTAACAAGTCATTTAGTTTATACAATACGCCAATAGATTTTGTTGCGGATTAAACCTTACTTTCCGCTCGAGTTGGTTTTTTGTTTCTCTTTGGATCGAATGCTGGAGTGAAAGACACGACAGAGGTACTTGAAATTCCAAACCCACTTTAATTAATCATAAGGTTAAAAGTCACAGAATACATTTGTTATATTTTATAAGCTATATATATATATATATGATCTCATATGAGAAGACAGAGAGAGAAAGAAAGAAAGATAGGAGAACAAAGAGAACATGAATGCGCATTCAATGGAGACAGCATACAACCTGATGGGTTGGTCCCTCGTGGCCTGCTTCTGCGTTGTCTGTTGGAGGAGGGAAACTTATTCTTTTATACTCTTCTGTGGAGCGTTTTCTGCTCTCAACCAATAAGTTTTGCTTTGTTTTCTTGTAGGGTGTTTCCTGCCTTAACCAATAAGAGCAGTTTTGCTTTGTTTTCTTGTCCTACCCCACTGCCAGAAAGCTTCTGTTCTGGTTTACCCAGGCCTCAGGGGGTTTCAGCTTACTCTGGTTTCCAAAACTAAATATACAGCAATGCTGAGCACCCACAAATCACACACACACTAGTAGACCACCAAGTGACCAATCAGTGCAACTGGACACCAAACCACACCAAAGACACACATAGATTAGGGCTTGTTCTGACACTCCCTGACTGAGCAAACATGCAGAACCAGAGAGTGGCTTTCAGTGGACTTCTCCCCAACCATATATCTGCAAAGTCATAAAACTGACAGACAGAGAGGACACAAACTGCATCATTTGAAAACCCCTTCTGGTGGAATAAAAACACGAAGAATAAAATATATTTTATTTCATAACAAACCCCCTTTGGACCTCAATTCCTGAGGTCCATCCCAAAAGAAATAAAATCACACACCTAATAACGCAACTAAATGTACATATACACAATATTCAATCAGTTTTTTCAAAATCCTCTAAGTTATAATTTTTTAACAGAAGCAGTTGGCGTATCACTTCAGGATCCCTTTTTCCAGGGTGGACGTGATAAGTCTAACCGTCAAAGACCTTAAACAATGCACGTAGCAGCACCCGCAAGTTATAAGTATGCCTAAGAAAATAGCCAATGATACCATTATAGATACAAACACCTGTTTCCAGGGACCGAAGATCTTTATCAGCCAATCGTCCAGTGGGTCGTCCAGACCTGAATGAATTTATTAATATGCAAATTGTAGAATATAAGGAAATATATGCAAACTATGAACGATAATAATAGTAAGCGCTTAGGATATTGCAGAATTATGAACCTTAAGTTCCCAAGTTCCTCCTCCAGCAGCAAGGCAGTTGTCTCCCTTGAACACACAAAAATAGAGAAAGAACACAAGATTTATATCACCATCACAGAAACATTAATATACTTTTTGAATGTGCCACACGTACTCAGGGGCATTCCCTGGCGTTGCTCGGGAATGTCCTCCTATGTCCCCGAGTTTTCTTCGTGTAATGTGATACTCTAATATGTAATGTTTTTATCTTTCTAGGTGTCTGTTCTATGTGTGGATATTCCAGCACCGAGTGGCCCCATTAAACAGAGTCTTTCTGGGCCTGCACACAACTATACTCGGCTACTTTGGTCTACCAAGGCATGAGAGTTCGAATGCGACCTCTTCTTGTCGTCCAGCCCAATCCTTTAGCTCCTTCCTGGTTCACGGGCTGGAGCACACTGAACCACGTGGATCCCCTGGCATTGACACGCACTGCCTGTGGTGTACGTTCAGCGACCCCACACGGGTCCGTACTTGACCAGGGCTGTCTGGTCTTGCCTCCTATAAAATCTGTTGAGAAAATCTAAACCACAAACTTTCGACTCGTTAGACTACAACAGGGCCTTCTTGGTTTAACCCAATTCACTCATCTAAGAGAAGGCCCAAACATGGGTAAATCCATATGAGTTAAATTACTCTCTATTGTCTATCCATAAACCCACTCACAATGGTGCTGATAAGTCAGATTCTAAAACGTAAGCCAATTTCTCCAATGTTATATTAAAATTTGTACCCGGAAATGTGCAATAAAACAAAAATAGAGTTCCATCCTTACCCCCTTAGCTGGAGCATTTCCAGGAACCACCTATAATAAACAGAATGTGCCATAGCAAACAACACCCAACAATCAGTAGTACAAAGAATGAATCATGCATGTTAGTTGGGTTTGGGAGAGACTTAATCTTCATTAGGGTTAGTTATGAGTAGTTTTAAGGCGGTTCATACTTACAAAAAATACTGTACCTTTTCACTCAGCTTATAGCAGAAATTACACACATAACAATAACATCACAAGCGGCGGCAGAGCATAATTAAAAAAAATAACATAGCAAGCGGCGGCAGAGCATAATTCACAAAACATTGTACACCTGTGGTTCTATACACATTTTCCCTGAGTCAATAAGTCACATGTCGTCTAGTCAAGTCAATTGCTATAAATCTACAGAACCATCATATTTCTAAACATCCTCTGATCAGGTCCACTTCAGGTTTGAGTGGTTTGAGCCTGCAGGCCAGGAAACATTTCCAAGGGGCGTCCCCCATCCTGCTTCACACACAAAAAAAAAAACAGTGTTGTTAATTGCTCATTTGAAATATGCTTGCATGCTTGCATCAATACTCCTTCCTCCATGACATGATTAAAGAAAATAAAACGTTCAAGACCGATGCCGCCTCAATATCAACGCAAGTGAACTTTGTTTATAACGCCAATTTATCAGTTCATCTTTTAGTTAATTAGTTATTTCTAGGAACATTTGTCAACCTAGTTGTTTCTAGGAAACATTTACAATCTAGTTATTTCTAATTAGTTATTTCTAGGGACCAATTCCAACCTTTCTATTTTTAGAAACATCTGTTAACTTCTTAACCCCCTTTTGAAACAAAACTCTACCTTGTTTCAATTATGCCAAAGTTATTTGGTTAATAAATTGGAAATTGTGTCTAAATTTACCATCCTTTAACCCAAGCACTAGTGTCAGATGTTTCCTAAACCTCAGCCTATTGCCACCACTAATTTGGTTTTCACAACCATATAGCTAACTCTAATCTACGATATCATCTCATTTTCTTTAAAATTATAATCATTTACCAAAATGTACCCCTTGTAATCTACGATATCATCTCATTTTCTTTAAAATTATAATCATTTACCAAAATGTACCCCTTGTGACACATCAGAATCCCAACATGCACTCCGCCAAGGACAACTGCAAAAACAAAAATATAAAAGTTAACTCGTTTTGGGGTCAGGAGCTGGGATCATTTCCCTTGCTTTCCTTAAGCTTCACCACAGAGTTACAGGAACCAGAAAAAGCAAGTCGTCAGATCCACCTGAGCACAGTATAACTGAGAATCATGAAGCCCGCGCTGGCAGGCCCCAAATGTCGCCTATGTGTTTCATTAAAAAATTTATCATAGCAACTGTAGTTTTGATCCCGGCTACTAAGATCAACGACAGATCCTCACAGATCAATATGGGGTGCGGCCTTTGCTGGTATGAGTGACTTCAGGACCATTTGTTCTCTTGTCTGTTTGGAGAACGTGTTCAGCTTTCTCTTGTTCCAGCCCCCAGTGAGACGTTCACTGGGTTCTGATTCTCGTCCGGACCCCCCAAATCCGGACCGTATATCCTGGCCATTTGTGTCTGATGACCATGTTTTGACAGTTCTTTGAGAAAGTCTTTGCCTCTGCTCGGCTGAAAGTTTTTGTGGACAGTCTTTTGTTCTTTTGGTGCCTTTGTTGTTTTCAGTCGTTCCTTGCGTAAGCCCCTCAAAAGTTCTTGAGCAAGGTTGCATATGAATCCAGCCATGTTGTTCTTCCCAGTGAAGTCACAGTGAGTCAGTTTCTGGACACAGTTGCTGAGATTCAAAAGTCAGATGCTGCATGTGTTTTGACAGAGGCCTACCTTAATGCATATTTACCATTATGTGTTCTGTATAGATGAGGTGGCATTCATAAGACTCACTCTTGCCGTTCCATCAACATTGTTCAATGAGGCTATTTAAAAAATTAAAAAATCATTAACAGACCAGGATCAAATTAATTTTCTGTCAACAAGCTCTATTATGGATCCTTCGACGGAGGCATCTTTTAATCTGATCTGCACAACAGATCCAAAACATTAGTTTACCTAAAAGTGAAATAATCCATTTACCCTAAAATCAAAAAATACTGTAGCCTACTTTTATTTCAGAACATACAACGTACGGTCTTCTAAGACCCCCTTGCTAGTATACAGTCTATGATAATTAGCAAATTCCTTGAGCCTTCTAAGATCTGCCTTCTTGTTGGATTTATTTATGTATCGTGTATATTTTCATGTCTAAACGGCACCGCTAGATGCCCTCCTGAATTGTCAATTTGAAATTATTAAGCTCAGTGGCTCATTTATTCAAAGTAAAATGTGGGCTCTTTCATTTTGGCCTGTTGTTCCAGGTATATAACTATTAGTCCAGGGGTGTCAAACTCATTTTGATCTGGGGGCCGCATACAGCTTAATCTGATCTCAAGGGGGTCAGACCAGAATACTCATTCCAAAAGTCCACTTTTGTCTTTGTATTAGTGCAAAGAATAAAGAAATTATAAAAATATTAACATTAAATTAATTGTCCTTTTACATTTTTACTCAGTTTAACATTTAAGTGCATTACATATTAAAGAACTGATCAGTGATTGCACGTTTTAAAACATTTATTCAACAAACTGTTTTGTTAAATACCCTGATGCATGCTCAATAATCCAGGTAGAGAAATCTAAAAAAGCTAAATCTGGGCTTCTGGACATACAAAAAACAGTTCTGTTAAAACCCTTTCCTGCATGTTAAAAGTGCATCAAAATTTAGAAATGAATGAATTTTAAATCCATTTTCCACATCTAGGAAGCAACTGTGAACCCATAAATTGAGCTTCGAGCGTAGCTGTTTTATTACTGCAGATTTTTAAGAAAATAGCGTTTATTTTTATTTTTTTTATTCAGATTCATCTGCGGGCCGACTAAAACCCCCTGGCGGGTCTTTGTCACCCCTTAGTCGATTTTTAAAGTCCAACTCTCCACTTATTATAAATTGAGATTCAATTTATGTCCCCAATAGATTAAAATTAAAGATGTATTTATTTAAGACCTGTCTGTGAGGGCTACTCCCTCCTTAGCACTTTGAGATTTCCATTAATGAAAAGTGCGTTATAAATTGAATTCATTACTATTATTATTATTATTTATTTTTCTTCAAACCCCAATCTATCCTCTTCTTTTATTCATCTGACTCCAAACAGTTATTAAAATCTGCACCTGCATCCTTTTACTTTTATTAAATGTTTCAGAACGAATAACCCAACTGGATGACTAAATTAAATAAATAAAAATGACTCCGACCTGTTTTTGGTTTTTCTAGAAATTATTATGCTCCTGTCTGCAGTACCTTTTTTCGTCCATCAGGGGTCTCCATTATACTCAGGCTCAGTGTTTGCCAGGTGTACGATAATTTTCGTATTTGTACGATAATTTTGCCCTCTGTACGATCAATAATCCCGACAAAGGCCAAAAATACAATAATTTCGCCATTCTGTGAACGTGTAGTTGTGACCGGTTTCCATCAGCCTGTCGCAACTGTTTGTCGGAGTTTTTTGTGAACCCTGAAGGCGTCTTGAAATTCCAGCTAATCGTGCTTTTCTAAATGTGACAGAAGACTTTCTGTAGAGCTCTTTAGTTGCCACCAGACAATAATTCATTCATTCATTCAACCTTTATTTATACAGGCTAGCCTCGTTGAGTCACGGGGACTCATTTACAAGAGGGACCTGTCTCATATTAATGTCTATTGTTCCCCCTAGTACTGACGCCACAAAGCTGTGAGTGCCTGTTAGACACTACAGTATTCAACAATAGAGTGACTATAGAGCATACTTATTTTGTTTATGATGGGTGTACGATAATCCTACATTTCTCACCTGGCAACCCTGCTCAGGCTGTACAGGAAACGACTGTCTTTTGCGTCCGGAACGCTCACAAGACGTGGACATTCACTGGAACTATTCACAAAAGTACGTAATCCCCTTTCTCTGCTTCTTATATTGGAAAATACAAGTATGATGCGTTCGGTTCTACATTCTCACGTCCCATACACAAATTATAAGACGGCGACGACGTCTCGTGAACCAGTCGGACCTAGTGGCTCGTTAGCTTTGCTGTTAGCTGCTAAGTTCGTCTACAAAAACTAAATTTGGATTATTTAAAGTCGATATTGTTTATCTACACGACGCGCCACTGTACGCTTTGTTAGCGAATCCGATGTGAGCTGTCTACCGTTACAAAAACTAAATTTGGATTATTTAAAGTCGATATTGTTTATCTACACGACGCGCCACTGTACGCTTTGTTAGCGAATCCGATGTGAGCTGTCTACCGTTACAAAGTTATAAAATGTCCGCTGTTAGGGCAGCCTATGCTATGCTAACGGGAGGTTCACTGCAATTTTCCAACTTTCCCGTTTGTCTAAGTGTTATAACCTAAAATTATTGAGATAGAATGTCATAATCCTTTTTGATCAATCCTTCCAATTGTGACGGTTCATTCGGCCCTAATTAATTTATCTCGAACTATCCGCAAATATTTTATTTGTTTATTCAAAAAACCGTACAATCCTGAGGCCTTCTAGCCTGGTTAAAACCAGACCCTCGTTCAGAGCTGAGCTGAAGTTCTATTTTTTCATTTCACCCACATTCACGCTGTAGAAAATGATCTCGTCCTGTTAAAATGGAGAAGTGTAAACCGTTTTAATGTAATGTTTATTTTTGTGTTTCAGGAACCCAGCACCAACTCCTGAAGAGGTGGAGAATTCGTTTATTACTCTATTAACTGCTGTATCTAAATAAAACTGTTCTAACTTCAGCGCCTCAATGTTTGTTTCATATTTAATCTTCAGATAGCTTGTGAAAAGTTTAAGAAGAAAAAGCAATCCATAAATATGTCATACAGGCTAAAAATACAGTAATCATTATTTTCCTCCTTCTGTTTTTGAATTCTTTAAAGTCCATGACTCACCATGTTTTCAAATTGCATTGCCATTATTTAAAAATAATACAGGAGCGTTTATTTATATTGTAGAGAAATAACTCTAAATTTGAAATAACTCTAAATTTGTTATTTCATGATTCATAGCAGATTTTTAGCGAAAGCTCCAGGAAGATCTGCCCCTCTCTTTTTTCTCTCCCCGTGGGTCAGGAGTTCAGAAAGGTAGCCGCACAGCGGAGCTCTGAGCGCGCGTGCTCCCCGCAACAAGGCTGGACAGAACCGAGCCCTGAGTCAACGAAGAGAACTCCAAAGGTAACCGCAGAACGGGGAGCCAGGGAGAAGACGAGAGAAGCCGCGCGGCTCATGCTCCTCTCTGCGCAGAAGCTGAGAGGCTTTGAGAGCAGCGAGCAACAGTCCGCAGCGGTGTTATATCTTATTAAAACGTCTATAAAATAAATAAAAAATAAAAACAGAGCACTGGTCCAGTTGTACACACAAATGCACCAAGAAATATGCAGTTTTAACTCCCATTTTTTAAAGATATGTATGGGAACAATTAAATAAAAAGGAAAAAGGAAAATATTGTGATATCAAGGTATTTTACTTAATAATTTCTGTATATAGCCTGTTTCAGCTTTTTCAGCTAATTCTACATTTTTAATCCAACTTTTCAGCCTAATTTAGCAAAACCATGCTCTTGTTTAGCTATTTTTTTTTTAATCATTCTAATTAACTTAAACTGTTTATTTTCATTAGACC